>CM019148.1:295362406-295538725 GCA_009733165.1 Naja naja
AACAGCATTACAATCTAATGGTGTAAAAATTCAAAATGAATTTTGAACAAATTAAAAATAATTTCTCATGTCATTCACCTAAATTCATATTAAACTATTTAAGAGTTATTCTCCAATTTGACAGCCCACAAACATAAAGAATGGGGGAGAGGTTGTTCTTCCTGCCACTTTCCTATACACCAAGGGTCTTCAAACTTGGCAAGTTTAAGACTTGTCGACTTCCAGAATTCCTGAGCTAACATGACTGGAGGAGGAATTCTGGGAGTTGAAGTCCACAAGTCTTAAAGCTGTCAATTTTGATGACTCTGCTATACACTCACAAAATATGCTCCATTTGGTGGAGTGTGTAAACCTGGGGTGTGCAAATAGAGGGGAAAATTGTGTTTCATGAGCACAAATTCTGGATTTTATTCTACATAATGTGCTGGAAACCATAGATTCTGGACAATTTATTAGCGCTAGCTGACTTGCTCTCTGCTTAAAGAGTTCAAAAACATGTTCAATTATATTTATTTCTATTTCTATGCCATTAAGATCTTGCTCATCATTCACTTAAATCTATGAGCAAATATTATAATTAACACTCTATATTTACCAATAAAAGATTAAAAGCTCCTTATAACTATACTGAGACCTTGTATTTAGTTTTGAGAGGTCCATTTGGATAATACAGAGAATCTTGCCTTCTTAAGAGCTTTCACCAAATCTGCATAATCTCCAGCTTCCAATCTGGGATTTTTAACCAGCACTTCTACTGCTTCCAAAGCTTCTTTTCTTTCCTGCCACTTTTTGGCCTCCTGTAAGGCAAACCATTAAACATATGTGATATATGCATTGATGCTTTCTAGTCACATCATTTTCTATTTGAATAAGGGAAAAATACATGTACATGCCTCCATGGGATCAGTACTTTAATTTACCACTGTGTTTTCACATTGATCTACTGCAATTGTCCCTAATAAGTAATAGGTCTTAAGACATGACAACATATAAATTAAGTAGCAGAAAAGATAAATTATTTGGTAGCTATTTTAATGCACAGTATTAATGCAAAGGGAAGTTATAGAGATTAAGATTAACATTGTTTTATCTCCACTTACTATTTTGTCATAGAAATCTTTAGGAAGTTTGGAGAGAATTTCAACAGCTTCCAAAAGTTCATAAGCATCAACTTGTGGAACATCCTCATCACCATCATCACCTCCTATGGAAACAGCTATTATACACAGCCAAGTACAGGCCAGTTACACTACAATACTACGTTTTATTAATCATATGATCAAAATTCCCAGAATAAGGACTTCTGTGTAATTAATGATACTGTCTAGATACTGATATGCATCTAACTTCTTTGTCAATTTGTGCTTTTTGGTGACTTTTCCTTTTTCCTAATAACATCCTCAAGGTTGAAGTTCCAGATAAATATTACCTCCATCTGCATCTCCACCAGCTGCCTGCTGTTGCTCAAACTTTGCTTTCATTTCTTGCTGGGATCGCAGAAATCTGGACTGCTTGGGAGTAGATGATGGTAATTTGACCCATTCTTCTTCCAGTTCTTTTAACTACAAGAATTAAAATAGCCAAAAGATGCATAAACACAATCTTGACCCTGATGTTTGGACTATTTCCTGCTTTCAAAGACATATAAAAGCATAGCTTTTGAGGATAAAAACTGTACTGACCCAACATATTCTGCTCTGGGTTAAGGGGCGTGTGCTGTTACTATATTGCCTTTTTAAACTATTTTTCTTTTTCTCTCTCTCTCTATAGGCTTGTTATTAGCCATTCAACTGTTATGATTAGAGTAACACGCAAGCTGGAGGAAGTGAGTGATTACATGAATACAATTGATTATAAATAATCTGCTACTGAAAGAAGGCCTACTAAGACCCTTAGTATATTATATGACTTCAAAATCTTTTTGCTGACATAAGCATTTGCTGCTTAATAATTAGCAGAGATTCCAGGAGAGAAAGGGTGTTGGTACTTACCTGATACGCCCGTTCTCCTTGAGCTGGGAAGAGCATCCAGAAGTGGGAGGTGCTTAGTCTCTTCTTAGGCAGGCTGGGCTTAATTATTAGGATGCTCCTCCTCCTCCACGGGACTCCACCCCAGCACCCCAGTTTTGGCAAAGTCGAAGTGGTAAACCCTCCTATACTTCACCCATCTAAAACAGCATTTGGCGGGAGCAATGCCCTCCCAGACAGAAAAGGTTGGGGCTGGATGCTCTTCACAGCTCAAGGAGAATAGGTGTATCAGGTAAGTACCAACGCCCTTTCCCCCCAGAGCTGTTCAGAGCATCCAGAAGTGGGACATACCAAAGCTGGAGTTGTCCTCAGGGAGGGATGCCGTCTGGTAGTAAGTCTACTCTTGGTCCCTATGTACTTGTTGTAAGACCCTTCTACCAAATGAAGCCTCCACGGTGGCAAATACATCAACCTTATAGTTTCTTATGAAAGGTGAAGGGGAGGACCAGATGGCCGCCCTGCAGATTTTGTCTATCGAGGCCTGAGTGGCCCAAGCAGCCGATGTTGCCGCACTTTGTGTTGAGTGGGCTGTGATGCCCTCTGGCACAGGGAGAGATTGAACGTCATAAGATTTTGCTATTGAGGCTCTGAGCCATCGTCCAATTGTTGAAGAAGACACTTTATGACCCTCAGTCTTAGGGAGGAAAGAAACGAAAAGGGCCTCTGTCTTCGGAAGGGCGCCGTGCCTTGTATGTATATGCGCAATGCTCGTCGTACATCGAGATGATGCCATTGACGTTCCAGTCGATGAAGCAGAGTCAAACAGAAATTGGGAAGGACCAATTCCTGTGCCCTATGGAAGGCAGAATTGACTTTAGGGACAAAGGTAGGGTCAGGTCTGAGGACTACTCTGTCCACGTGGAATACACAGAGGTCCTTGCGAATTGATAATGCTGCCAATTCTGATATTCTCCTCGCCGAGGTAATCGCTATCAAAAAGACTACCTTATACGTCAGGAATTGTAGACTGATGGTTCTCAAGGGTTCGAAGGGATCCTTTGTAAGCGCCGACAGAACCTTGTTCAGGTCCCAAGTTGGGTACCGGTGGACAACTGGTGGACGCAAGTTGGTGGCACTTGGCAGAAAGCTGCGAACCCGGGGGTGTTGAGAAATGGAACGAAAGTCACCAAAGGATATCACTGAAGCCAGGGACGCCACTTGTCGGCGTAAAGTGTTTGGGGACAGTCCCTTATCTAGGCCCTCCTGTAGAAAATCCAACAACTGTACCACCAATGGAGAGGTGGGAACAACCCCTGATTTCGTGCACCATTGGCAGAAGGTGTCCCAGGTGGCACTATATATGCGGACTGTGGATGGTTGCCTTGCCGCTTGTATAGTATCGATGACCTTGGTTGAAATGTCTTCTGATCCAGACGTTCCCGCTCAATTTCCAAACGGCTAGGCTGAACCATTGCGGATCTGGATGAAGGACCGGGCCCTGAGAGAGAGAGATCACTGACGATGGAATTCTCCAAGGGTCTCGGTGGATAAGCTCCTCAGGTCCGTGAACCATGGCCATCTGGGCCAATAGGGGGCCACCACTAATATTTCCGCTCTTTCCTCCAGAATCCTTTGTATCAGCCTGGCTATCACCGGAAGGGGAGGGAAGGCATATAGGAGACCTGGGGGCCAAGGACAGCAGAGAGCGTTGACGTTCTCCACTCCTTGGGATGGATATCGGGAAATGAAGCGTGGTAATTGTTTGTTGAGGGGAGAGGCAAATAGATCGATTACTGGGAGGCCGAATCGCTGGGCTGCTTTTTGAAATATTGAGGGGTGCAGATGCCACTCTGTCTGGTCGAGCGTGGCCCTGCTGAGCCAGTCCGCTCGTATATTGGTGATGCCCGATATGTGCTCGGCTTTGATGGAGAGGAAGTTGTTTTTGGCCCACCGAAGCAGTTTCTCCGCCTCGCATCAGGTGTCTGGAGTGTGTGCCCCCTTGTTTGTTCAAGTGGGCCTTCACGGTGATGTTGTTCGTGAGCACCAGTACATGTTTGGAGCGCAGTATTGAAATAAAACTGTGAAGGGTGAGGTGAACGGCTCTCAGTTCCACCCAGTTGATGTCTTGCTCATGCTCTGGGATGGTCCATTGTCCCTGCGCCGTATGGGAGAGATAATGAGCTCCCCAGCCATACAGGCTGGCGTCCGTCGTGACGGTCTCTCTTGGAGGATCCCTGAAAGGACAACCTTTGATTGTTGCAGCGGTCCACCAGTAAAAGGATCTTAGTACGGTGGTCGGTACCGTAACTCAGGCCATGGAATTGTCTCTCCCGGACCATTGGTACAGCAACAGGAACCATTGCAAAGTCCTGGCATGCAAGCGGCCCAAGGAACAATGGATATACAGGAAATCATCTTCCCCAATAATTGCGATAGTAAGGCCAGGGGAACCCGTTTACAGGTTCTGATTTCCTGTACCAGTTTCCTAACACTTTCCTGCCTATCAGGTGAAAGACCAACCCTTGTGTGGTATCAAGGACAGCCCCCAGATGAATTAGTCTAGTTGTAGGAGTTAAGTGGCTCTTGTTCCAGTTTATAGAGAACCCGTGACTCTGAAGAGTGGAAATGGTAATAAGGGAATCTGAATTAGACTGCTGAATGGATGATGACAGAAGCAAAATGTCATCCAAGTAACATTGTAGCCTAATGGGTCTGTTCCTGAGTAAGTACGTCCCCCTGCCTGATGCCAAGTAAGATCGATTGTAATGTGGTCATCTTGAACTTGCGATACACCAGAAATTGGTTGAGACGCTTTAGATCTAGAATTGCCCTCCAGCCCCCCGAACTCTTTGGGACCATGAAGAGGTGGGAATAAAATCCCTGACCCTGTTGATCTAAGGGGACTGGTTGAATGGCCCAAATCTCCAATAGATGGGAAATGGCAGATTGCATGAGAGCTCTCTTCATGGGATCCCTAGAGAAAGGACATTTCATAAAGAAGTGCGGTGGGCTGGAGAGGAACTCCAGGGCCAAGCCAAATCTGATGGTATTCCTCACCTAGACATCAGAGGTGGAGGAATCCCACTGGTTGGCAAATAACCTTAAGCGGCCCCCTATGGGTGCTTCTGTCCCCTCTTTGTTTGGAGCGACGAAAGTTCCTGCCACTTGCTCCCCGGAACTGTCTCTTGTTCTGCCCCCCTCGTCTGTTCCTACTGGCAAAGTCAGGATTGTCCGACTGTTGCCCCTGATTCTGTGGCAGTGTCCTATGGTATCTAGAATAGTAGTGTCCCAGGTAAGAGGGACGAAAGGGGCCTCTACGAAATGGCTGGGAGGATCGGGAGTCTGACCTCCTAAAAAGAGAGGGAGTATCCTCTTCTTTGTTTTTGTTTCGGTAAGTAGAGGATCAAGGGCCTTGCCAAATAGTTTCTCCCTGGATATAGGCGCAGAGGCAAGCTTCCATTTGTGCTTTGTGTCCGCCTGCCAATGCTGAGAACGCAATGCGCCTAGCACAGACTTGTGAAGTTATGGCTCGAGAGGAGAACTTTACGGCGTTGAAAGTTGCGTCTGCTGAAAACTCGGCAGCCACAATTATCTTGGCGACATCCTGGTGCACCCGGGTATTGGAAGCTGGTATCATTTCCCTCAAATGGCAGAGCCATCTGAGGGAGGACCTTGTAAAGAAAGAAGCGGCCGTAGCCACTCTAACGGTCCACGCATCTGAAACGTGCGCTCTGCATAGGGCCATTTCAGCTCTCCTTTCTTCTGGCTTGAGAGCTTCCTCCGCTTCCCCTGGGATGGCTGAGGAGGAGACTAGGGCAACTATTGGGTCATCTACCTCAGGCGTGTTTAATGAGTTAGAAAGCTCAGGGGCTAGGTTATAGAAACTTTTGTTGTACCCGGTTGAAGGAGGATAGGAAGCTGATAGGGCCCATTGTTTGTTGACTAGGTCGGAGAACATATGGGGAACGGGTATTACTTCCGCTTCGGTGGCGGGTTGAGAGAAGATTAGGTCTTCCGGCTCTGTTTGTGACCCTAATGACTGTGTTGCGGGAGTGAGGTTATCAAGGCGAGCGGTGTTTTTCGCCTTAAATAACAGGGATTTGAATGAAGGTGGATTGAAAAGCCCCGTGAACACTGGATGGTCTGGAGTAATTCCCTCATCGTCAGACATCCCTCTCTCCAAGGGGTCCACTTCAGAAAGGCCCTGGTCGATATTATGAATTGACCCCGCTTCTGGATCTAACCAATCACCTCGGTCCCCCATATCCTGCATACCCTGTGGTGGTGGAATGTAAGGGGTAGAAAACTCCCTTTGGGGGGGATACCTGATGGTAGCACTGTTCCATGATACTCATGGAGCAATCCAATACTGACATGCAGTCTGGTGCTATGGGAGGTTGGTTGGCCGAAGAGATTGCTGTACGCCAGCCGCAATTCCTTTTTGTATTGCCAGCTCCATCCAGGAATGTATTTTGGCTGGCACTTCGTCCAGGAGGTCTTCGTCCTGACGTAGGCCCGCCGCTGTGGGGGTGAAAGTCACCTCAGGAAGCCTACATGGAACCCGGTCGGTCCCTAGGGCTGCTTGAGGGGACGACCTGGACAGGCTCTGCCTGTGCTTGATGGAAAGGTCCAGAGCGGTGGAAGGAGGACTTGGGGAATGGGTGGAGGTGGAAGGTCGAGGTGGGGAAGCTTGCCCAGACTCCCTGGTGCGCTTTCGCACCTGTTTCTCCAGAGCCTGGTGACGTCTATGGGCATCCTTCTCAGCTGCCTGTGAGGTTCTGCTAGGATCTTTAGGTTTTGGCACTATGGAATGAGAGCCCTGACCGCTAGCCATTTTGTGACTTGGATGTCTGTCAGGAACAACTGTGCTATGAGGTAGTTGGCACACCTAAGGTCCTGCTCCCTGATGGGGCTGGGTGGCCTTATTTAAATCTCCCCCCTCCTGATTGATGCAGAAATATAATTATGATTATATTTATATAATAATATATTAATTATATTTATGAGTATTATTATTATTATTATTATTATTATCATCAATCTTATTATGATTGTTAGAACTATATTGTGCAAGGTGTGGCCTGCACCCCAGCGAGGACTGGAACCCATCTTCTGGCAGCACAATTGGAACCTAGAGAGGCCTTGCCAACAATTGCAGAGTGGTACTAGTACAGCAATGGGTCCTTACCCAGGCCCCCAGAAAGGGAAACCTAAGGGTAGACAATGAGGGGGATGGATGCAGTCCCCAGTCTCCAGAAAGGGTAAACTTGTGGGGCTGTAGGCCGCACAAGGGCCTTCACCAAAATGCACCATGGTCTTAACAAAATGGTGCTGCCGCCTCGTGGCTGCCTGCAAATATCCGTGCATGGTCCCCAGAAAGGAAAACTGCCCAGGCACGATGCAGGATTGTGGGGAGAGCAGCCAGAATCGCCATTAAAGCACGTTGTTGCGAGCAACGGTGAGGCAGTGGAAGAGGAGCGGAGCGGCATTTGAGAGATCGGGGCGATAAGGCTCTAGAGATAAGACACTGGGGCCGCTGCCCCTGAAAGGCTCTAAAGCTTCCGCTTGGGACTTACGATCTGGCAAAGTCCTGCTTTGTTGATTCTGCTCTCCCTTTGCCGGCTAGACGATCGGAAGAAAGGTCGTTGCGATTGCCCCCAGCTGGTTAGCGATCAGGGAGATAAGGCTCTGAGGCGGCCGCCTCAGAGCACTCCTGCGCTAGTTCTGCCCTGCTAGCCCCGACAGTCAGGGTGTAACTTGAGACCGTGGGGAAAGATAGGGAATTCTAATTAGAACTAGCTAGAAACACTTTTGGAAGAAAAGGATGTTTTGCTCCGGCCAAAAAAACCCAGCTAACTGCCACGAAGGCTGAGCTAAAAACTGGGGCGCTGGGGTGGAGTCCCATGGAGGAGGAGGAGCGTCCTAATAATTAAGCCCAGCCTACCTAAGAAGAGACTAAGAACCTCCCACTTCTGGATGCTCTGAACAGCTCGGGGGAGAACCCATCTTTTAAAGCTTGATAGTGGATGATCACCTGTTAACTCTTAGTGCAAGGTATCACCATTTTTTCCAAGCCTCTTGAAAGACTCCATATGAGATTTGTTAGAACTCCAGTCATTTCGGTCTTGGAGCTCACATGTATGCTATAAAATTTTCTCCACTAAAATTGTATCTAAAAGAATACTTTTCCAAAACAAAGCTTTCAATTATTGAAAACATTTCAGAACAAATCTGTTTTCTTCTGTTTACTGACAACCTCCTGTTAAGATTATTAGAACACAACATTTCCCCAACTTACCTGAAGAGAATTTATGTTCTGTAATGGAGGCCTAAGAGCATCCTTAATCCATCGATAAATCTCAATTGCAAGGAGTTTGGCTTCATCTCGAACCGCTTTCTCTCGAGATTCAAAAAGTTTTGGCAACATTTTGATTATTGGCTTCAGGGCAATTATTTTTGAACCAAATTCACTGAAATATATACATGGAACTAGTTATATTATGCTACCTTAATGTTACTATATAAACTCTCTGACAAATATTTGGGTGTTCTAAATGTTATAGCAGTAGTAATTAAGACTTATATACCGTTTCAGTCACTAAGCAATGCAATCACAAAGGATGACATTTTGTGACCATGCCTTTTTCTAAAGACCACTGATACCACTCTGCAAATAGCACATGCTGTTCTTACAATGTTTCAAACAGTTTCTGAGGGCTTCTAAAACCCCATGAAAAGGCTGTGCCCACTATTCTCATGATGCTTCAGAGAGCTTCTGTGGCTTTCCAGAACACCATGAGAAGATCACTCACAATTTTGAGAACAGTGGGAATCTTGTGAGGATTTAGAAGACCCTAGAAGTGATGAGACCTGCCTTGAGCAGTCAGCAACTGCCTTGCATAGGGCCAGGCTGGGCATGTTTTGTCAGTCGTTGGAAGAAGCCAATGAAGGTCACTTGGGCATACCACTGGAGTGGTTATCTGCAATGTGGTGCTTGAGATGACACTCCTTGGCTTTGGGCTGAAGTAGAGGTCCATGGATAGCCAGCTAAGACTGTTGAAGGCCTCAGGCTTCTATTTCAGCTTAGCATTACCACCAAAGTGTGCTACTTATGCAGAGCAGACAAATGACAGAGGTAGGGGTGTGATAGGCAAGTGGGTAAGTGCAGGTGACCTGGCAAACAGCTGAATTTTGACCATGTGATCATGGCAGTATCTTTGGGGATTGAGCATAAATACCATTCATTCAGTGACACCCTTTAATAGTCATAGTTTGAGGAACACTCCATCCATACAAGTATTATGCACAGAGAAAAAACTAGGGCTTCTATGCCATCTACAGTTGAGCATTTAACTTTCTGTGTTTTCCACTGCTTTTGGGGGATTTTTTCCACCAACTTTTTATAGCCCTCTAATTTCTGATGCTGGTTGGCTTTTAATGTAAATCAAGGTTGCCTATGTGCTACCACATGGTCAGGCAAAAGACAGACTAAATTCCAGTATTTAAATAGAATCCTTCATTTCTTGCTTTGTAGAGTTCAGTCTTTCTTTAAGTTGCATCAAATATCAACAGCAGTTGATTTCATTAGTAAGTCATAAAGGAACTTAGTTTTTTATGAACACAACACATGAACGTAAAGGGCAATGCATGCATACTAAATATTATATAATGTAGCTTTTTTTCACTGACCACTTAAGTGGAAAATGCGAATTTAATTAGTCATAAGAAATTCCCTTATTCTTAGAAAGTCTGAATAAAAGTTCCATTAAATCTTACCTTAGTGCTTTCCTTAATGTCTCTATGCATGCCACTATGATCTTGGGGTTCTTGTTGTCCAAGCCTTTAAGCAGTTCTTCTTGCACCACTTCCCCTTTTTCAATTTCAATAAACATGAGGCATATATCTATGCCTAGTTCCTTTGCTCTAGCTTTAGGCTGATTGAATACTTTATTTACAACTCCAGATACCACCTCACCTGTTGTTCTTAAAAAAGGAAGAAATAACAATAATTAGTTGAAAACAGAATGAACCATTTGATTCTCTCTCATCCACCTAATTGCAATAAGGTCAATCAATACTTGATTTCCATTAAACACAGGATTCTTCAGGATATTGTTATATTGCAATTTATTGAGATTAAGATTGGTTTTGATGCATTTATGAAATATTCCTAAGAGTTTTGCATTCAAGGATACTTATTAACAACTTCATTCATATACATTACTCAAATGAAGCCAGAGCTTTTTCTTTTAGGATTAATGGATAAACAGTTAAAAAAAGCCATGGAAAATTATCTCAATGTATGATCACAGCAGTGAGATTACTGTATGCACAGAGTTGAAAAGGTTTGACACTCCCCTAAATGGAGGAATGGTCACTGAAGTTGAGAGATTTTGCTGACATGGAGAAATTAACTTCTTTGATTAGGTAAAGGACATTATGTACATTTATTTTTTATTAGAAGCCTCTTACGGACTTTTTGTGTAAAAATGAAAACAAATGAATTTGTAACCCAGTTTCAATTATTAGATGGGATAATTTATGGAAAAAAGAGTAAATATGATGTAATTTTAGAGAAAGAGTAGTCAAAATATATTTGTACTTATAACTGCTGTGAAAATATTGAAAGCCACTTTACACTTTTTTCCTTTCTTTTCAATGTTGGGCCTTCTTTTCAATGTTGGGCCTTCAATGTAAGGGCCTTGGTGGTGCAGGCTGTTAAATGCCTAGCACTTAAGTTCCAGCTGCCTGCAATTACTGCAGGCTCGAATCCCACCAGGCTCAAGGTTGACTTAGCCTTCCATCCTCTCGGGTAGGTAAATTGAGGACCCAAGATTGTTGGGGGCAATAAGCTGACTTTGTAAAAATGCCGCTTAGTAATAAGCAGGCATATACAATGGAAGGAAGGCTATTGCTGAGCACATTGGGTTGTATCCCAAAAAATTGTAAGCCACCCTGAGTCTTCGGAGAAAGGGCGGCATATAAATCTAATTTTTTAAAAAAATGTTTCTTTAGCTTTCCCCCCTTTCTTGCACCTTTTGTTTTTCTTTGATTTATTTTTTTACTTTCTAATAGTTTGTTAGCTTTTATCTCCTACTTTAAAAGTTTTAATAAAAATTATACACAAAAAGACCTGATTCATGCATGTTGAGCACTTCACTGCTACATTTTACAGACAGCTCAAATGCATGCACTCTGTTAAGTGAAAAATATTTTTATAATGTGAAGGGCCATTACAATGTGTAGTGATTATTTAATTACTCTAAAGTTGTTCTAGAAACAAATACGGTTATTGTAAGAGTCAGATCAACATAAATTATCTCCTCCAACATTTAGTACCCATGCAGTGGGGAAGATGTTAAGTTTTTATTTGATTAAAGAAAATCATTTCAAAAAACCCAAACTGGGGATTAAATGACTGATGTACTGCAGGCATGTTCCCAAAAGATTTATGGTATAGATTTCATTGTACAATTTTAGCCTAATGGCTCTGAAGAAATTGTCCAAAGCATTGTTCTAACTCCTATAATGTTTGGAATTGTTCAAAGCTAATATATAAATTTAATTTGGGATCTTAAGTTCATTAGAAGGAGCAAGAATTCTTCTAAAGTACAAATACAAATAACTTACTTTCCTGCTACATGAGCATTTTCAACATAAGCAAGTGCAGCTTCTAATCCTTTTAGCTGAACTACTGCATTTGAGTCTGTCACAAATTTCTTTATAAGTCCAAGGTATTTGGACCATTCAGGACTCTTTTCATCATCTATTTTCTCAAACAGCTTCAGTGCTTCTTCATACCCATTTAATCTGGCTTTCCATACCTAGGAAGAAAATGGAAATAAATAAAATCCCTGTGTGACCCAAGGTAATTATATGCTATTCTCTTATATGAACAATTATATATATTTATTACAACCAATACTGAGGTACTGTAGTTTTCCAATTATTCATATCATAGGTATCCAAATACCTTCTAAAATTCTGCAGCATTCATCAGATGTACTATCTGCAGTCCCAAGAACATGTTTGAGGAATTCTGAAACTGCCTTAGTCATGATTGGCATTTACAGTACAATACAGTCATAAAAATCAGTGAGGAAATTTCTATCTCATCTGAACTATCATATGCGGTTAATCTTGAAAATAACACAAACTGAGGTTTTCTTCATAAATCTAGCAATATGTTTTATTCCCCCTCTTCAGACCTCTGCATCATTCTTGTCATGCCTCCAAAGTGCTGCCACCATATGTTGACTTCTGTTGCTAACTGCTGTGAGAGAGGTGCAGAGATAAAGGCAGATATAGTGAAGGGGAGAAGAGAGGAGGAGGAAGAATAGAGGATCTCAATTTTTAAATAGTTCTCCTTTCCAACAAACACTATCTGATATTTGTGAACTATTTGAATATTTTTTAAAAAAAACACAAGATGCCCTAAATAAATATCATTATAGCAAACTTATAAAAACATTAAGATTCATAAATAATAACTTATACTGCTAATGTTGCTATTTTCCCCGTTATTTAGAAACATGGAACACTGATAGCAGAAAAAGATCTAGTGGTTCATCAATCTGCCCTTTGATGTTTTTTCTTTTTATTTTCTTTTGTTTATCTATTTATTTATTTTGAATTACTATTTTTATTTTTTTTAATTTAATTTAATTTAGATGATTAAACTTCTGTAAAGAGATGAAGAAATGTTCTGTAGGAATTATCTATGAAAGAAATATGAAATCACAGAAAATAATAATATAAATATATTTTTAGTAAGCATCTACATAACTTCATACATCTCTTATTGCAAAACTGGGTAAATCAGTCATAGGATTCCCTTAAAATAGGAGCCCATACTGATATCCTTTCTATACTTGCGTGCCATCTGTTTTCTGCTAATTGTCCAAGATGAAATTTGCTACTATAAAACTGAAAGCAAGTAACTTTTGCTCTCACAAAATAAATCTTTATTGTTACAATCAGCATGACCATGTAACAATATCCAACCTTTCTTTTTCATCCACAAAATAGGGGAGAAGCACTGGAGCCAGTCCCAATCATTGTTAAACTTCTAATTTTAGAAATGGAGGAAACTATCATCATGGCCTCATTGTAACGTAATTTGTTGAAAAAAATATGTACAATGAAAGCAAAATTCAACACAAAGAGATAATATTTTAGTAATAGTTTGAAAGTTGGTCTAAAATGAATATGTGGAATTGGAGGAAGTAATAATTTAATCTCAATCTGTTGCCTGGCTAACATAGATAACACCAGAGCAAAAAAATGAAATAAAGAGTTTGGGGCTTTGTGAAAACTTGCAAAAAAAATATATAATTTCCTAGAGAAAAAAATTATGACCGGTTAAATTTATCATTTTAATCATTATGCCAGTCAAGTATTATGTTTTGAGAAAGTGGCTTCAGTTTTATAAAACATACCCTGTGAAGCAATGAACAAGTATGTAGTCTGTCTGCTGCTTTCTTTTCTTCCCCACATGCTGATTAAGTAAGCCAGATCCAGGTTCACATATAAACCACAGCACTTTTTAGAAAACAGTTTATTTTCACAACTGACATTTCTAACCCATGAGCCATGGGTAACAAATTCAATGACTGAGTTCACAAAACATGATAATTAAATTATATCAATACCTAGTATGATATATGAATCCAGCTGTTTCTTACAGCAACTAAAACAGGCAACTGTTACTCCAAACAAACCTGGTATGCATTAGGAGGGGAAGATGTTTCTAACTCTCTTTTTCTAAATTCCTAAGTTTTCTGAAGAACCTTTTAGTTGTACAATGTGACAATAAATCCATTTTTTCCAAAGTATTACCATATAATTTTTCATTGATCATTTGTGTCAATTTTTCATGTTTAGAACTTTAGCAGAAGTGTGTACATTTAAGATCACACTAAAGAAAGATGTGATGGCAAACAGTTTAGGAACACTTGCACTAGAGATAATGATGTTAGAAGTCTGGGCCACAACAGACAGCAAAAATATGAACTCAAAGAACCTTAACTGGGTTAGGTTAGGAGGAGGAAACAATTAAGAAAATAATGGAATGTGCGGAAATGAGTAGATTAACAATAGCAATTAGAGAACAAGAGGGTATAGAATATTATAAGATTTGGGATTTATTTTATGAATGGTTAGATAGAATAAGAAATTGAAATATGTGGTAATAGTAATAATATACTATAATTGATTAATCTTGAATGAATAAGAGAATGAATATAATTTAGCAAGAATGAGATATGTTTCTAAAAGATAACAATTATAATGTAAATAATAATACAATAATTGAATATGATATAAAATGTAGCTTAGAACAGTTTATAAATATAATCAAGTAAGAAATATACAATATTATTATTATGCACACAAGATATATGTATCCAACCGACACACTGTAAAAATGAAAGATAATTTTATTTGTTGTTCTTTGTTGTTAAAATAAAAAAACTTTTTTTAAAAAAAAAGAACCTTAATTGGATATATTAATGATTTTGAAGAGATATAAATTATATCAGTTTACAGGACAAAACGATGAATCCAGAAAAATTTAGAGGACAAGTGCTTTGAAGCAAGAGCTGAACAGTGAAGTTTTATTTTTATACAAACATTAAAAGCTATAAATATATAAACATATCACCATTTAAAATTTGCTCTTATCACCACTCACAATTACTGGGTGACAAGGCAGAAATTCAATTTTCTTAAACCCTAGATTGACCTCATATGAAATCATATTTATAAGAAGGTCTGTTCCCAACCAAAAAAACCAAGAATTTCTATTGTTTTATTATTCTAAATAGATAAAAAATAAATGTCACAGTGTAGCCAAGACAAATGCAGGTAGTCCTCAACTTACGACCACAATTGAGTCCAAGTTTTACCTTGCTAAGTGAGAAATTTGTTAAGTGACTTTTGCCCCATTTTACGTCCTTTCTTGCCATGTTTGTTAAAGTGAATCACTGCAGTTGTTAAGTTAGTAACCCAGCTGTTAAGTGAATTTGGCTTCTCTGAATATAAATCATGTGACCATGGGGATGCTGCAATGGTTGTGTGAAAAATGGTCACGTCACTTTTTCAGTCCCATTGTAACTTTGAACAGTCACTAAACTAACTGCTGTAAGTCAAGGACTAACAGTAACTCCTGTGGAGACATTTTCAATTTTGATCAAATGCATTATGTATGGGAAGATTTTCAAAATATGATTCTAACATTTGTCCTTTCCTTAAACTCAAAACAATGTATCACTCAGTAAATAAGGAAGTACCTTCCTTAAACAAGGTAGTCTTACCTTGTGTTCACATTTTTGATCAATGGGTAATTTCATCCATTCACTATCATCTGCCATGATGCTTCAGTTTCTTGCAGTTTTTCACTGTACTACCTAGGAAATACCAAAAACGACGACAATTAAAAAGGCATGCTGAAACATATGAAACAGTAGAAATGAACATACATGATAATAATAATAGGATCTAAATGAAATTAACATTAAAAAAGCTATAAGCTACCTAATAGCAGCACCAAATGATTATAGCTATGACATTGTATATTCTGTATATTTTTGACTCTGTAATCCAAAACCAAATTGTATGCTCAGGAAATATAAACCTGAATATATTCTATTTAAACCAAATATATTTTCTTAAGAGTCCATTTTTGGTAAGAACAGAAGAAAAACAGGATGAGTATCAAAAGCGAAAAACCTAGTTTCAAAATATATAGCTGGCCAAAATTATAATGTTGCACAGAAGCAGCCTATAAAAAGCACATGTCAATAAGCCAAATCACCAGGCTACATGACAATATATTCTAGGTGGGGCTGAGGCTGGACTGAGGAGACAAGAGTTTTTGTTTCAGCTCTTAGCAAAGCCTCCCTTTTCATTTCTGGTGATAGATATCTTGTTACACATGAGATGCAATAATAAAGAGTATTACTATCGTTTACTCCGTTTACTAACAGCAATATCAAAATAGTGTGCTCATTCTAGAGCAGAGGTTTCAAATTCACGTCATCATATGACGTATTTCCCCCCTTCATTAAATTGGGCGTGGTCAGCACATGACACATCTTGCAGGCCAGGAATTTGACAGTCCTGTTCTAGAGTGTTCTCATATCTGCCAAAACAGGATGGCAGTTTACACATTTCCCTAAAAACAGTTCATTAAACTAGCAAAGCTACTTATGCAAATGTCCCTCTCTTCTCAAGAAAGGTTTGTTTGTTTATTTATTTATTTATTTATTGGACTTGTATGCCGCCCCATCTCTGAAGACTTGGGGCGGCTCACAACTAAAAACATACATCAACAATAAATAGTTAAAAAAAGAATTAAACCAAAACAAGCCCAATATTTGTCCAAATTAAAATGAATTTAAAACCAACCCCCCCGCCCCCGAGAAGGCAATCATAGCCCGGCTTGGTCAAATAACCAGGTCTTCGGGTTGTGGCGGAAGGTGTGGAGGTCAGGGGCCAGACAGAGCCCCAGGGGCAGCTGGTTCCACAGGATGGGGACCGCCACAGAGTAGGCTCGTCCCCGGGGGATCACCAGCCAACATTGGCTTGCCGACGGGACCCCGAGAAACCCCTGCCTGTGCGCACTTGGCGATATCGGCAGGAGTCGCTCCCTTAAATATTCTGGACCCATGTCGTGTAGGACTTTGAATGTTAAAACTAGAACCTTGAATCTCACCCGGAGTGCAACCAGCAGCCAATGCAGATCGCGGAGGGAGGTAATATGGGAGAATCGGAAACTCCCATCACCACCCGCGCGCGCATTCTGCACCAGCTGCAATCTCCGGATGGTATGCAAGGGCAGTCCTAGATAGAGAGCGTTGCAGTAGTCGAGTCGAGAGGTGACAAGGGCATGAGTGACTGTACGCAGGGCATCTCGGTCCAGAACGGGCGCTGGCTGAACCAGCTGGACCTGGGCAAAGCCCCTGGCGCGCCCCCACCTGTTCCTTCAACTGGAGCCGTGCATCCAGGAGGACCCCCAGGTTCCGCGCCCTATCCACAGGGGGCAGTTTTGAACAAAGAATATGACGGGAATATGCTCAAGCATATTTCCAAGCATCTTTAATTTTGTTAAATTTTATTACTGATTACTATATAATTAATTTGAAAGATATTTTAAATTAATAGACAAACATTGCAATCTTGTGTTCCTCCTGAAACATTGATTACACCTCTCAAAATCCTCACCACTAGGAATTATAAGTATTTAAGCTCATATACATCCTGAGGGCATGCCAGATGAGAAAGGCTGTAGTAGAGGGATTACTTTTCTAGATTTTCCTCAGTTCAAGCTCAGATTCACTACAACCTGGCTCATAAAGGATATAACACATTACAGGTAGTCCTCGACTTACAATAGTTCATTTAATGACTGTTCAAACTTACAACGGCACTGACTTGTGACCATTTTTCACAGTTACAACCTTTGCAGAATCCCCATGATCATGTGATCAAAATTCAGATGCTTGGCAACTGGTTCATATTTATGACCACTGGGTCCTACGGTCATGTGATCACATTTTGCGACTTTTTGACAAGCAAAGCCAATGCAGAAACCAGATTCACTTAACAACTGGGTTACTAACTAATCAACTGCAGTGATTCACTTAACAACTGTGGCAACAAGTTGTAAAATGAAGTAAACCTCACCTAACAAATGTCTCACTTAATGAGAGAAATTTTGGGCTCAACTGTGCTTGTAAGTCGAGGACTACCTGTACTGTTACAATCCTGCACATAATTATGTACAATAATACTGAGTACACCACCATATAGATAATAGAACCAATCTCTCTCCTCCACCTTCCCTATTGGAAATGAAGCATATTGTTAGAGACACAGTCTTACTTTTCTTAGCTCCATCTTAGTCATTTGTCTTTAAAAAGTGTGATTGCTCATTAACCATGGAAAGAACACTTTAATTAGAAACAAAATGCTAGGAGATGGGGAGGAGCATGGTGACTTGAAAGAAAAAGGAACAGATTGATAAAATTAGTATAGAAAGTTGTACATTATTTATACTTTAATGGATTCTGCTTCTGTAGGCAATAACTATAACTAGTTTTAGTTTGTATTAACATATGAGGAATATCACCATATATTATACACTATCCAGATTCATACATCATGCCAAGCCAACATGTGAGTTTGTTTTTTGTTATATTGTGTAAACAAAACTATTGTGGATTGCAACAAGCAAATTTTAAGGTTTAGTATAGTAACACTTTACTTTAGAAACACATTTATTTAATGATATACATATCTACATCACTCCTCAGGCTAATTAATCTATACCATATTGATTAATTTGATACACTGAGACAATATACATTGCTATATGCCTTAGTGAAATATAAAAGCTCTTAAAATGCAACAAATTATTAAAATATTAAAAATGTAATATATCATATTTTGCCAATAGCAGTAATCTTTATTTAAATGTTTTTACTATTTTAGGTATCATTAAGTCTTCAACACTTACTAAATAAGTATACATATGAATGTATTCTGAAATCCATCCAAATGATTTTATTCCTTGGAAACATATTCAGTTTATATAGCTTAACACTTCCCAAGTCATTTTAAACCATTAAATGAAAAAAGCAAGGAATAGTACATCACTACTCTCTTACAGTAATTCCAGAACCTCTATCATCTTGCATCTATATTCTCTGGCCAATTCAAACCTTGACTAATTCATTCTCAGCAAGAAGGGTGATTTTTTTAAAAAAAATCTCATCCTTATTTTTATAAATAACTCAAAGCAGCAAACATACCTAATGTTTCTTCCTCCTCCCTTCTTCCATTTTTCCCACAATGATAATTCTATGAAAAGAATTGGGCTGAGAAAGAGTGACTAACCCAAAGTCATCCAGCTATCTCTCATCTCCAAGGCAAGATTAAAACTTTCTCTTTTATCACTGGAACCAATGCTGGTAATACTTTTTGCTTTCTGCCACCAAATAAAATTGAACAAAAACTAAGAAATGAATACCCATACTTTATTATGTAGCAGAGAATTGTTATTGGTGCTGGTATTGGTGCGTGTGAGAGAGGGGGGAGAAAGAGGGAAAGAGAAAGAAAGAAAGAAAGAAAGAAAGAAAGAAAGAAAGAAAGAAAGAAAGAAAGAAAGAAGGAAGGAAGGAAGGAAGGAAGGAAGGAAGGAAGGAAGGAAGGAAGGAAGGAAAGAAAGAAAGAAAGAAAGAAAGAAGAGAAAGATGCTTCTCTCCAGGCCAAGTTTTTCCTAAGAGCTTTTTAGGAAGATGGAAGCTTCTTTTCTTTCTCACTCAATACTCAGGCCAATGTTCAGGCTATTTATCTGCACATCCCTAGAAGTGGTTTATGTTACGACTAAGCAACATTGGGACTATGCCAGTGACTACTCTGCATCTCTTCTGCCCATTAATACTTACTCTGGTTGAGTAAGCTGCATGGCTGGGTGGGGCTTAAAGAGCTTGCAGGTATTCACTGTAAAAGACTGTCATGACAGGAAATAAAAATAACTAATAGAAGTTTCTCTAGCTATCCAGAATTTACTCAATATTTTCAATGCAATGCAGCTCAGATTAAACACATTCATTCAGATTTTTGGCTTTTATTTTATATTTCACAGTTGCTATGTGGGCAGAGATATATGCAGAAAAAATATTTACAGGCTACCTAGCAAATATACTACAAAGAAGTGACATTAAGGTTTCCTTAAAACTTCTTTCTCTACAGTATATGGTGCATCTTACTACTGGCCTTGATTTTCTTATCTCGAATTCCAAAGCAGGATTTCATTTCTCAAAACTACTATAGAACAAAGTGATTTAAATATTAAACCATAGAACTGGTAGTGATTTACGTGACTGGATCCAACCTAACAGATATTTTTCTAGCCTCTGTTTAAAAAAGACAAGATGAGTTTAAATAAGGTTTTATTTAAAAATTAATTCTGGAACTGATTAAAATGGACAGTTTTCATTAAAGTTTATAATAGAATCCAAAGCATAATTATGTGAAAATTTATAACTATATAAATATACAGTATATTCTAACTTTTATTTGATGGTTCAAACCTAAAAGGTCTTCTTTGAAATGGACTCTTTGAAATGGACAAGGGATCAGGAGAACTGCTAGGAATCTCAGAAAGCACTTTAATGTGGTTAAGGTATTTATTATAACAAAAAACTGTTGAAGTTTCTTTCTATCTCAACTTATTTCTAACCCAAATCAATACAGAATTGTTTTAAGTTTTTCTCATGCTGCCTACTTTCACAAGATTGAGATGTATTTTTTCTAATAACTCATTTCCACATTATCCTGATATCCCCTCACACATCTAATTTTATACATCCAGCAACAATTATATGAACTACCTTGCCAATGGAAAATCTTGCCCTCGGAAGTTATGGGAGCGCCATCACTTGAGACTTTCAAGAAAAGATTGGACTGCCATTTGTCAGAAATGGTGTAGGGTGCTTGGGCGGGGGGGTTGGACTAGATGACCTACAAGGTCCCTTCCAACTCTGATTATCTGTTATCTGTTAACTAGATTAGGAGGAGTCACGGTGACTAGCCCAAACTCAGTTAAATAACTCAATGATCAAGCTGAGGCCTAAATCAAGATGCGATTGGTTTAAGTCTAGCTCCTTAACTACTTCATTGTACAAATCATTTAGGTGTCATCATATTAAACAAAGTAGTTGAATTTGGTGCACACTTGGCTATGGTTAATTAAACCCCAGTTTACTTGATTAACCCCATTCTCTTGATTTTGGATTTATTTCTATCTATATGCCCACACTTGTCAAATTCATGACTCTAGGTATCTAACAACAATTAGAAACACTATTTAAAAAAGTGTCTATGGAAATTCTCAATCAAGGTCATGGTTGTCCCAAAGGTGCTTTTTCAAGAGGCAACTGGATTTCTTGAAGAGAACCGTCTTCAACGAAAAACAAGAAAGTCAAGTTGCCTCTTGAAAAAGTATCTTTGGGATATTAAAATAACTGTAAAAAAACATACATATATAACCATCAGCCAAGGTAAAAACAAATGCACTACCAACAAATCAAATATTATATTTATTTAAAACATTTATCTACCGGCCCATCTTATACCAAATTCTGGGCAGCTATATAAATACTTTTTTAAAAAATAAAGTTAATATAAGAGCCTCGATGGCGCAGTGGTTAAAGTGCAGTAGTGCAGGCTACTTCTGCTGCAGCCAGCTGCCTGCAATTTGGCAACTCAAATCTCACCAGGCTCAAAGTTGACTCAGCCTTCCATCCTTCCGAGGTGGGTAAAATGAGGACCCAAATTGTTGGGGGCAATATGCTGACTCTGTAAAACTGCTTAGAGAGGGCTGTAAAGCACTATAAAGCAGTATATAAGTCTAAGTGCTATTGCTATATCACAAATTAAAAATATGGGTCAAACTATTACTTAATTAAACTACTACTTATTAAACTATTAATACCACAAACATTAAAAACTAAAACCTGGCACCAAATTAAGCTTCTGACATGCAGTTACCTACCTCATCCTATTCCAGAGCTTGGGTGAAAAGACAAATCTTCAGTGCTTTTCAAAAGGCTAGGAGAGTAGGGGCCTGTTGAACTACAGGGGGAAGAATACAGGTAGTTCTTAACTTACGACTTCAATTGAAATTTGTTCCCCAGAAAGCAAGAACAGGATTTTTGGTGGAAAAAAACCATTGGGATGTTATTTGAAATAAATTGAAGTACAGGTAGTCCTCGGGGTACCGTCGGCTAGGCAATGTCAGCTAGCGGTGCCTCGGGGGAGGGCCTACTCTGTTGTGGCCCCCACCTTGTGGAATCAACTTCCTTTGGAGCTCCGTTTGGCTCCTGATCTTCGCTCCTTCCGCCGCTGTCTGAAGACTTGGCTATTTGAACAGGCTGGGCTGGAGTGACCTCCTGGGGGGGGGCGTTTAACGTATTTTTAACTATTTTATTGATTGGGCTTGTCAAATTTAATTGTTTTTTATATATTTATTGTTGTGCTGTTTTTCTTGTGAGCTGCCCCGAGTCCTTGCGGAGAGGGGGTGGCATACAAGTCCAATAAAATAAATAAATAAAATTTAGTGACCAAAGTTACAATGGCACTGAAAAAAGTGACTTACAACCATTTTTCACACTTACCATCTTTGTAGCATCCCCATAATCATGTGATCAAGCTTCAGATGCTTGGCAATTGGTTCATACTTATGAACATTGCTGTTTCTCAAGATCATGTGATTACCTTTTGAGAAGCAAAATCGATGGTGAAGCCAGATTCACTTAACACCCAATTACCAACTTATCAACAGCAGTGGTTCACTTAACAACTGTGGCGAGAAAGGTCGTAAAATGGGACAAACTCACTTAACAAATGTCTTGCTTAGCAACATAAATGTTTGGCTCCATTGTGGTTGTAAGTAGAGGGCTATCTGTACAGTTCCATTTTGAATACATTTCTTAAAAATGTAAATAGTGCCTATTTTAATCTAGAACAATTAAATCATGTTTAATTTATTGCTTGATTAATAATGAAAAAGAATTTTAAGGTAAGTAGTTCATGAATTTTTGTTCTAATTTTTTACAGTATAAATAATGTAACCATAACTTAAGACTGGTATGTTTGCCATGTAGGCTCAAAATCTCTCCTTTTGTTTGTTTCTGTCACAATTCCCATACTTTTGAAGGGATGCAAAGTCACATGTTACAATGTCTGAACATAACTCTGCTATACCCTTACCGGAGTGCAGGAGCCCTCTCCTTCACATATCAGGTTACTCTGCATACCACTTCATGTTATGACCTTACTTATTATGAATCATATTTTTTAACAAAAAATAATTTAAATTTTGGGCAATGGTAAAAATAAGTGTACTCTCTTAAAGTTGATACATACAGTATATAATGCTATATTATACATATATGTATAAGTAGTCCTTGACTCATGACAATTGAGCCCAAAATTTCTGTTGCTAATCAAGATAGTTGTTAAATGAGTTTTGCCCCATTTTACCTTTCTTCCCAAAATTGTTGAGCAAATCATGGCAATTGAGTTAGTAGGACAGTTGTTAAGTGAATCTGGCTTCCTCATTGACTTTTCTTGTCAAGTCACAAAAAGTGATCACATAATCTGGGGACTCTGTAACTGTCATAAATAAATGTCAGTTGCCAAGCATCCAAAGTTTGATCACATGATCAGAGGTATTTGCAACACTTATGTGAAAAATTAATGTCACATTTCTCAGTGCTGTTATAATTTTGAACCGTCATTAAATGAATGGTTTTAAATTGAGGACTACCTGTAATGCTATTATATATCTGTGTATGTAGAAATATATTAACTATGCTATATATTTGCTTGCTTGCAACATAGTCTCAGACAAATCCAACCCTTGTGAATATAACACAAATATATGGCTTCAGCATAAAAGAGCAAACTACACACCTTGGTTATGAACTAACCATGACAACAACACAGCATTTTAAAAAATAAACTCTTCAATTATATATACTTGCTTCTACCATCTAACCATGGGATTTATGCATATTGCCCAAAGTAATAATGTGCTAAAAATGGCATAATTGGCTTCATGGAATGCACTAAATTAAAATCAAACAAACTATATTAGGGCCTAGCACAATCTGTAAGCACTGTCATTGTCATTCAATTCAGAAAAATTTGAGATGAAAAATGTGAATATTTCCCTACTCTTGAAACAAACACTCTTTGAAGATTCATCACACCATTCTCTCCTGGTCTGTTATTTCTATTCTGCCTATTTCTCTGATAATGCAAGTAACAGTTCATTTCATGGGCGCTCTTTCAAAATATTTCTCTCAAAAGTACAATACACAGTAAGAATATTTTAAGGCATACATCCAATATTTTCTGACCAGGAAGGGCAATGTATTTATACCCTGCATAAATGCCATTCTCTTTCATGATCCATGTCCTCATTTTATTTATAGCACTCATGCACTAACATCAATTGAGCTGGGAATGTCAATTAGAAGTCTCATCTCTTGTTATCTCTGATGATCTTAGGAGGCATCTCATTGTTCTCAGCAGCTAGCCGGTCTATCCAAAAGCACACTCCTTGCCCCTGCCCACAAGATATACACAGCTCTGTGTCGGCGACATCACCAGAGCTCCCTTTTCCTGCAACAGCATAACTTGCCAGGAGGAGAATAATCGTGATCTGTTCTCGTTTCCCGCCCCAACAGAAGGGGCCACCCATCTCCCAGTAGCTGCAGCTCGGTCGGTCGACATTGACAAATTCAGCATCACCGATCACTACTGTCACTCCGGGGGGAAAACAAAAACAACAACCGCTCTCAGGCACCTCTAATCTACTCCGAAGTCAAACGCCGCTGAGGAGCAAGCAGGCCGCTCCCCGGGCATTGTTTCTGCCAACAGCCCAGCCTGATTCTGAAGATTTAGGCCCCCGTTGGTTCGGTCGCCGCCCTGCCCCGAAGCCGATTGCCGGGCAACGACGACTTACCCAGTTTGAGCTAGGCCGCAAGTTCTCCTTCTTAGCCAGCCTCGGTAGCCCCGCTTAAAAGGAGCGGGCGGGTAATTGCATCTCCTACCGGCAAAAAGGAAGGCACCTCCTCCGAGGCGGGGCGGAGTGCAGTGCAGCCGGCGACACCAGCCTCCGACTCCCACCGCACCTGAGAGCGGGGCCTTCTCTGGCCCATGTGACAAACAAAGGCAAGGGGGGGTGTCCGCCTCCCAGTTAAGGAGCATGCGCGCATTCAGCTCCTCGGTTCGCCTTGGCGGCGGGGGACGGGAGTTACTCGAGCTCCTCTTGGAAGAGGAAAATGCAAAATAACTTCAGGAGCCGTCTTAAATTGTTCAGCGTCTCGGGTGCGGCTAACTCCGATCTCTCTCCCACGAGGGAACCGGGTATCGGGCTGCACGACTCGGGGAATCGTTCATATGCGCAGTTCGGCCGGACTAAAAACGATTTGGGATGCAACAAGTGCAGCGCGCGTAGGCTTCAAGTCTCACAGCTTGTTTTACTAGCGTGCAAGGCGAAGACGCGCGATGGATACTACTCCCAGAGTAAAGGGGGACCCAGAAAATTTTTCTTACGCAGGTAACAACCTACCCACCCAGTTCAGTGGATAGTATCTTTTTCTATACTGAAAGAAAGCCTGGAAATTCACTGCCAGTCTTGAGGGCCTGATTTTCTGAATTTAGACTTGGCTGTTCTTACAAAACCCACGGAGGAAACTTTGGCTACCAATTATTTCCAAAAAATGTCTAATTTTCTAACAATTGCCCTGCCATGTTAAAACTAACAAAATACACTTGTCTGCTCAACTGAAAAAGTCAATGCAATCTTAATTTTCTATTCAAATCTCATATAATTAGAGTCATATTGCTTCATATTTACAAGAAACTTTTAATTAAACAATATTGCTTTAAGGCATGTGAACTAAGAATCCATATTCCATACGCAAACCCTTTCCCCCTTTAAAATCCTTTTAAGGGTAAATTAATTCAAAGATAAATACTGTAACAAATGCAGCATCTGGATAGGAATTATTCATTGGCAGAAAATACAAGACCCTTAAAAGTCCATTTCTTTAACATTTTAAAGCTTTTTGTATGTTAGAAATGTGTAGCAAGAATCACAAAAGAGTAAGAAACAGGTACAAATTAATACCTATCTTTTGTACAAGTATTTGGAAAATGGACACATTTGGTGAAAAAATCAGCATCAAGAACATTCTATGAAACAGTATTTGCTGCAATCAGCAAGAACACAAATTTTGACTTAGTTGGTTTCCTTCTGACAGCTCCTCTGGACTATAACTTTCACTTCAAAAATGCTTGTTCTATGCATAAAGTTCCATTAAATTCAAAAGTTTGGTTTATATCCCACCTTTTTTGTACAGGAGCTCAAGAAGATGTACACAGTGCTCTCTCCTCCTTTTCCGCACTGCAAAAACCTTATGAAATTGGTTGAACTGCAAAATAATAAAATGGCCCTAAGTTGTCCAGTAAGATTCTGTGGATCAGGGTAGACTAGAACTCAGATCTCCTCCCTTTTAGTCCAGCAATGTGTACATAGTCATAGCCATGCGCATCTATAAGATCTTGCTGCTGAAAGCAGCATCATGTTGTAAGCTTTATTCCTTTTGTACAGGGTCTGCAATACATGTATCACAATAGATATGAGTGTTAGTCTGGCATCCTTTTGCCATTTTTTGCATTCTCACCACTATATTTTTAATTACTATATCAAAAAACTATGACTTTAAAAAATAAACAAAATCTATGATTAAAAAAGGAAAATAAACAATCTACTATCAAACTAAAGAACATATTTTAAAATAGTATATACAATAAGCTCATTTGCATTTTTCTCAGCATACAACCACAAACTGAGGAAGCCAGTCTTTACAACACTGAAAGCATAGGATTATTTCAGCACTTATTTACTAATTTTCTGCTTTATACTATGTTAACCTGTCACTTAAAATATGATCCCATTCAAATGAAACATTCTTAGGGATTAACCTGCAGTCCATTAATAAGCATTTAAGTCTACCATAATATCCAGAAATCTAAAAATCAAGTGCAAGATCCAGATCATAAACCTACCCCTGACCTCAGTGATCCTTAAATGTGGGTATGGAACCTACCAACAAACTGTAAGAATCTTGTAGATATTACCATGGCAGAGAAATTGCTATTAGAAATAATGCAGTCCCTGAATCTATTTCAGTACACCAATATTTGATTAAGACATTGAGGCAAGATATTCTGACATTATGGCATGTTAGAGAGTGTTAAGAACAACCTTGTTCTGAAATAGAATTCCATTATGTTCTATTGACTTTCCAAGTTCTGGAATAAAGGGCACTTAGCAACCATAATGAAGGAAACGTTGAGAGAGAAAAGGTACCAAGGAAAATGGCTTCAGAAGCCTTAACATTTCAATAGTTTGTCCTTTGCAGCAGCATCAATCTCATGGAGAGATTAGATAATTCAGATTTCAAGACATCACTATCAAATATTTAAATCAGATTGCTAGGATATCTTTTCATATTTGTTTGGGATATAGCAGATTTTTATATTTTTGAAACCCTTGCTTAGAAATAAAGTACATATTTCAATTTAAAATACATACTTAAAATAGCTTGTGTTTCCAAAGTGTAAAGAAACTTAATACAAGGGGCTTGATATATGTAAGATAAAAGTAGTGTAGCTATACAGGTGTCATAATTCTAAAAGAAACCAATAGTAAAAGTCTTAGATAAACTCTCCCAAAGTTTCCTTTGCACATTACTGAATACCACAAGTAACTCTGGATTATGCAAGCAAAAGAGCCAGGCTTACTGACCACTGAGCCCTGTTTTTATTACATTCTTATCTCCATCTCCCTCTTCTCAGAAAATGAATCTACTGAGGAAGTTCAACAACTGCCAAGAAATGAAGACAGCTGAGACGCCAATATGAAAAATCAGAGGCAACTACTTTCAGCTGCCACTGTTGCTCAATTACTACACCATCACAACACATGAGAAGTAGCCATGGTCAAGAAGAATCTTCTGTACGCTCATCTGTCTCCTTTTGGGCAGTGGCTGTAGTTATTAGCAACCTTTTTCCCCCAGTTTGGAGGAAGAAAAGATTCTTCTACAGATAATTGTGCATAAGATATGATAAAATTGGGGTTACCTACTTTTTTCAATATATATGACAGGTTATTCAGTATAGAAACAAAGCTAAGTTGTTTAAGAGTGCTTCTTTTCTCATGAAAATATAGTTCATGTAGAATTTAGCACTATGAAAAAATGAGCAAACTGTTAACAGTAGCAACTCCTAAAAGTCATTCACTCACACAAGGAAGTAAGCAAGCAGGAGTGTGGCTTTATGCTGTATTCCTTTAGCTGAAGAATGGAAAGAAGCAATTGCCTAATACCTTAAATAGCAGCTAGGTCCCCAAGTCTTGGGGAGGATACCCACTGGGCACTAATTGTAGCTTATAACATCTGACTAGCAGTGGTGGGATGAGACTATTCCTGAAATATTCTCAGTTTCTGCCTTTAGTGGTGCTGTTCCTAAGGCAGTGCCTTTTTTCCACCAAAGAGAGAATGTAGTTACTGCTTCCAAGGAAAAGAGCAGATGAGCAAGTGATGGCAGGTGCTTTTTTGAATAACGATGGCCATTCACTCATTCATCCTACAAAATAATCTACCAGCAAAGTATTAAGAATAGTAATGGCTTCCTCTACTTTACATAGCTGAATTCTTCCTTTAAGCAGTGGGGACTTGAGAGACTGGACTGCCATCTGTCAGAAATGGGGTAGGGTATCCTGCTTTGGGGTGGGTGGATGTCGGATGAGATGACCTACAAGGCCCCTTCCAACTGTTAATCTGTTAAACTGCGTTAATAATCGGGTCACATTAGTAACTGGCTCAATAGGCAGTAAGCTAAAATCCTCACTTTCTTCCACCAAACAAAAGGCGGTGCCACCAGCTGTGTTCCACAGCACGCCTGCCCACCATTTATACAACTCATCCACACTAACCTCCTGGACTAGTTCGTCCGCTGCTAGGATGATATTAAAACGGGCTAGTTGGTGGTTCAGCACCTAAAAACGCCGGTTTCGGTGATAGTACCTATTTAAAGAGGAGACGCCCCTTACATAGGAAGTCCCTTTGAACGCCTCTTAGACCCCACAGCTAGCCCTGCTACAGCCTCGCCAGCCACATGAGACCCGATGTAAAGAAGAAAAGTGGGGCTTCAAATGGCGCAAACCACAGAGGAGATCAGATCGGTTTCTGGGTTTAGGTTCCCGGGGCATCCATAGCACGAGAGCGGCCTTACGCCTCGCTGTCGAGTGAGAGAAGTGACCAGTGAAGAAGAAGGATGGAGCGTAACCTCCTCATGCCGGTGACTCTGCTCCGCAGCCCGCTACTCGGATAGTCATTGACGGAGAAAAGAGACACTTACCGAAGGCAAGGAGAAAGGTCTCCAGGCCTCTCTTCGCCGCCGTTTGAAATCACTAAGGATGTCCACACGTCCCAATATCCCGAATCCTCATTGGTTTCCACCGAGAATACCCGCCTCCTCAACTTGGAACCTTATTGGCTAGTTTGAATCTGGCAGTTGCGGCCGGGTTCCCATAAGAAGTGGGAGGCGGCGGCGGCGGCGACAGCTCGTGCTTTTATTCTGCTGCTCTTTCTTGTCTTTTTTTTTTCTTCAGATATGTTAACTCTTGTGGTGGTGGTGGTCGGCCTAGGCCTTGGCAACTGCCTCGCTCTCTATTTGCAGAACCCGGAGGAAGAAAAAGCAGGAAGGGCGCCGCAAGCAGGCTCTGGGCTTTAAAGGTGAGCTCAAAAGAAGACCCAGCCCCAAACTGGGTTGCCGGACCTCCCTCCCGCCCCTTGCCCTGCAGTTCCTGGCAGGGCTCTTAAGGACTTTCCACAGGGATAATGCTTTGACTTAAGGTAGCAAAATAATGTATGTATAGTTGTTGAAAAAACGGCATGTGGTGAAAAGAATGGGGTGCTTGTTTCCTTAGTGGTGAAATTTTACTTGGGGACAGCGGAAAACCTGAAATGAAGCGGGTATTTAAAAAAAATTAAAATGAGTGCCAGAAATCCAAATATTATCCAGAATTTCTTCGAGATGGGTGGTCTAAACATTTAATTCATTTGAGAACATAATCTTTTTTTAAATCTTTTTTATTATCTATGGAAGATCACATCTAGTGGATCTTGGTTTACCTTGAAAAAGCAAAGAAGGGATATGGCTCTACTTAATACTTAGATGGGAGACTTATCAGAAAATTCCAGGGCTGTAGAACATATTGGAAAATAAAAACACATTTCGAAGGAAAACAGTGGCAAAGCATGCCCGTATTAAAGCCTTTTACAGTTTGGTACCTGAGTGCTTCCAAGACTGTCTGCTATGACCTCAATTGGCTCAATTTATTAGGGAAAATCATTAATCCTAACCCACCTGAAAAATTACAGAAAAGCATTGCCTTCAATGGGAACTCTGAAGTTTCTCTGTAATCAGTCTGGGGCCATTCCTAGGTACATTCAGGAAGATGTTAAAGACAAACCATATTCCAGAGAACAGTTTCATTTGTTGACAACCATTTTTTCTGTTTTCAGTACTATAAAACTTTGTGTTATGTGGGTCTTTTAAATGTTTTCTTCTTTGTAAACCACTGAAAGATAACTCAGTTGTAGTGGAGCACAAATGTAATACATAAAATATTGCTGTCAGGTAAACAATATATACAGGAGTTGACATCTACTTGTTTATATTTTTAATCTTGCAATATTTTAATATTTTGAATGCTAACTGCCAAGTACACTCAAAATTATCTTCCATTTAGTATTTGGGAGCCTGGATGCAGTAACAACTGAATCTCCATGGAAACCATTTTCTGTTACTTACTCTAGTGAGTTACTCTTGGTGAATTGGGTTTTGGCAGAGAAGTTGGCATTCAGAGGAAGTTTCTAAAATATGCCCAGAACAGGTAACAAAACATTTGATTTTAATTTAATTTCAGATTCTATGCCTTTCTTTTATTTGTCTTGTCTAATTAAACCATAAAGTATCTTGCCCTATCCTACTGGATATGGATTATAGAAATCAATAAGTCAGAACACATATACAATCAAAATGCTAGGTATACAAGCATTTTCACAGTGAAAATTGAAACTGTCAGTGCATCAGTTCCTACATGCATCTGGAGGTAGAGACAGACAAAAACAGGCTGTTCTGAAGTTAATGCTCATGGCATAATAAATATTGATAAGGGAATAGATAAGGAATATGGGAAAAATGAAAGTCAGCTTATATAGATCATATACATTCTGCTAGCAAAAGTTCACGCTACATATAAAGCACATCATCCCTTTGCATTTACAGTATTTAGATTTCACATTAGATTATTACATACATTGATTTCAATTTCTAAAAATATAAATATAGGAAGGTTCCAAGTTTAACAAGCATGAGAATTTAACAAATTAAGTTGGCAAAAAAACTTCAAAACATATTAGGCAATATGAAAATAATATGAGTCTGGTATGAACCACTTTGATTCTAGCAGAGAGCCAGTTTGGCCCAGCAATTAAAGTGCTGAGCTAGAAGCATGGAAACTTCATTTTAGTTCTGCCTTAGGCACAGAAGCCTGCTGGATCACACTGGGCCAAACACTTTCTCTCAGTTCTACAAAAAGGAAGCAGCAAATAATTTCTAAAAATGCTGCCCAGATAATTGGATTGATTTGTTCATTTGGTCACTAAGAGTCAAGTCTGACTTGAAGACAGAACCAGAGGAGAATAAGTACCATTTTAAATTTGTTAGCTTGCCCAGATAGAAATTGCTAAACTTGTAACCAGCAACAAAACTTCCCGTAGGAATGCTAGGAATCATTAGGGTGTGTGTTTCTACTTTTAAAATGCAGACAATTTCTAAATAACATTTGTTATAGTAAAAAATTATAATTTAGAATATCAATTCCTATATAATACTGTGTTCCGGGATAAAGTTTTTTTAAGTTTAGTCATCTTTAGGCTTAATGCCAGGATGAAGATAATTCAAGACAAAGTACAGTAGCCTAATCTTACGCATATTTAATGAAACGTAGATACTATTGTGTTTAATGGGACTTTCAGGACACAAAATGTAGAATTTCTGCCTCAGCTATTATTAACAGTTAAGTCACTTAGGAGATATATGTGATTTGTCTTTACATGATTGAGTCAAAACTAGATACAGGTAGTCCTCAACTTTACAACCATAATTGAGTTTGGAGTTAGGCGTCATGTGACCAGACCTAATTTTTGACATTATTTTGTAGCAGTTAAGTAAACACCAGAGTTGCTAAGAACATCACATTCATTAACCAAATACTGTGTTCGTTAAATGATTCCATTTTCTCCAATGAGCTTTTTTTTTTCCAGAAATACAAATCAAAACTCCAGAAACTGGCAAAAAAACAGCACAAATTGTAGTCATGTGACTGCGGGACATTGCAAAAAAACATAAAGATAAGCTAGTTACTAGACACCCAAAATGTGATCATGTAATAGCATAGGTACCGCCATTTTAACTTTGAAAACAGGTTATAAATAACTTGGGGGAGGCCCATCATAATGTCAAATGGTCATTAAACAACCAGTAGTAAGTCAAAGGCTACCTATAAACACATTTTAATCACAGATGAACATGAAATCCCATGCAGTCAGATTCCACTATCTATTCTTTGTTTCCTGTAGCTCATTCTTTTTTAAAAAAATATGATTGCATGTACTCGCTTAAAATCCCACTGCTTGGACCCGTGAATCGGACAGGAGAAGAAATGAAATATGTGCCCTAGAAAGTTTTCACCAAACCAGCTGCTTATTTTGAGCTTTGACAAGATTATCTAAATTCTGTTGCCTATCAGTATATAGTATACTCCATTCTGTAGCCAGGATCCAATCCTGACATTTTAAGCATCTTTTAACATCTTTCCCAGTCATTACTTCCCTTGCTGTTTTTTTTATTTTTTAATTCTGTTTCATAATACTTATGGAGCTCTAATGCTACTGATATGAAATTTAAATGTGAAGATTTTGAAGTGACAAATCTGCCATTTAAGAAATCCTGCCAATTCAGAATAGCTAGGTTGGACAATGTGCAAGATTGTTACAAATGTTTAACCCTACGGATACTTTTAAGTCTGCTTGTCAGAACCATCATGTTATTCTAAGCATGGAGTCCAAGCTTAGGATAAAAAAATGGCTATGGCACTACCATACCAAATCGTAATTTCAGATGATGTGCTTTCCATGAAGTTCTCTAGGATGAATCCCACAGCAATGCTATTGTTTTGTCTACCCTAACTTCCGTCCACTATTCTTTTGCCTATATGATATAAAGTACATGTTTTCTTTATTTATTAGTAGCTAATACGTTTAAAGATAAATAACTTTGTTTTAATAGGAATGGAGCACGTGTATCATCTTTTTTTAAAGCTAGCAAGTTTCAGGTTGAATTACTGTAATAGTATGAGGAAAATTAAAATTGAAAGAAAACAAATTAATTTACAATCCTGAAAAGGATTTTAAGAAAAATGTCATTAATGAGTTACCTGTTTTCATTGCCATCTAGACTCTTATAACAAATCAATTCATGGTTTCGATTAATCAGTCTTATTTATATTTACAGTAAAACACTTGGAAACTGAATTGATTCCATTTTATGACTTGGCTCTGGGAAATGGAATATTGAGAATAAAGACATGTTGAGTTCACAGGTTTGTTAATAGGGTATAGAAAACGGATGAGTGTACACTGTTTAAAATGCATTATTAGCATATTATCAGCATGACAGATACAAAGATCTTTATGCTACACTTGTCTTAAAACAGAATCTAGACAATATCAGCCTCACTGAATTAAGAAAATTATAATTTTTAACATTCAATCCCAAATGTGTAAATTAATTCCTCCAATGGATTCCCATTTCCCTGGCTTCACATAATTCCCAAATTGCTTGTATCTTCAGAGAAGTTGAGACTTTGTGAAGTCTATTTGTTTAGGAGGCAGGTTTGGTTATTGTGTAATTCACAATTTAAATGGACAGCAAATTGATTTTTAGAAAGCTGTTACATTAAATTATAATTCCCTAAGACAGGCCTGTCAAACTGGTGGCCCAGTTATGTCACACACAGGCCACACCCACCCCAGCTCCACAAAGGCAAAAAAATTGATATGTCAAGATTCAGCCCATGACATCATCTAGTTTGACACCTGTGCCCTAAAATATTGAACATAGCAATAAGAGAACTATTAAAAATGACATCTTTTCAGCAGGTAACATTAAAACCATTACAAGTAGATGCAGGGAAGTTACTATCATCAGCTCAGAACATATTGCAGAAAAATGCTTTTTACATAGTAAATGAGTGTTCAAAAATTATTGCCCACTCCTGGCCTTTCCACATTCTATATAGTCCCAGTGCAATGAGATTTGCCTTTTTAAAAAAAAATGCAAGTAAAGAACCATAAATTATGTAATGTTCAGTCAAAGCGTCCTAGCACAAGGGAAATTGATCTTTGCTTGTTTCACATGTGAGATTAGAAGAGTTCGTGCCATTCCTTCAGTTTCCTGCTATCATGCAGACACTGTTTTGGGTAAAATGGAAGAGAAGGGCAAAGGATTTTGAAGAAGCAAGTGAAGTATACAATCAGAATGTGCAACAGAAAGCACCTTTATGAAAAAGGATTCAAGTGCAATTTAGTACATGTAGCTGGGGTGAAAACACTACTGATCTCTGGTAAAACTTTTTCTGTTAACCGAATTCCTACACTCAGAAATGCATGTCCCTCTTTATGTCAGAAGAATGGTTTCATATTTCACTTTTTTTAAATCAAATGAAATGGCCTGAATATTACTATATTTGCTGCTACAAGGCTGCATGCCTGACTGCAATTTGCTTTTCTCATCCCTCAAGTGTAAAGAAGTTTTAATGGCTACAAAGATTGGAACCAACTAAAAATAAATATAATTAATATCTAGTTTTCCCCTTCTGCATGTCGGTGAGTAGACATGTATATGTATACAAATACAATATAGCTAGCTAACATAACTTCTCCGTGTTGCTTTCTATTAGCCAATGGAAAATGTTTTTTCCCCAAACTATATAGACAAAATAGATAATATGGCTGTAAATGACATGAATGAAAAAGTTTTCAGAAGAGGAAAAAAGTGAACTGGAAATCATGAAGGATGATGAAAGGATCATGAAAGATGAAGCTACACAACTGCCAGCTTTGGATATGAGGTCTGGAACTTCTGGGAACTGCAGTGTCAACATCTCTGAAGGACATCAGATTAAGAAAAGCTGAATTAGACCTAATAATGGCTTTCACCTCCATTTCTCTTGTAATATTAATGTATTTGCTAAGTGGAGATTTTATAGAAAATCAGTTCCTATGGGCTTAAAATTATTCTGCTTCCACATTTTAATCCATAACCAAGATCCAAAAAGACAAATGTGTACAAGAGAATCCTTGCAAAGGAGTATGAAAGTACTTGGCTTAAGCACCTTGCCAGCTGTCTTTTGAAAGTCCAGCACCTATTTTTCATCAGTTTATCTGACAATGGGGATATAACATGAACCTCCTAATTTTCATCTATATTTTTAAATGTATACCTGCAAACTGCAAAGGAATAGATATACTTCCTCAGTGTTTTACAGGTGCATTGGATCTGATGCTAGGAGAGTATGAGAATTGAAATTCAGTATGTCTGAATTATTTCTTTTTGTAAGAAACCAATGTACAAGGAGATTTAATTTAAGCAACCACAATTGAGACCAGTAACTGAAGTGATCCCTTTGTGAAAAATCATGCAGCTGTGATGCTTAGACTTTTATTTCAGCTTTACTTCGCTTTACAGCATTAAAAAAATATGAATATAACTTCCATAGTATCTGCCTGACTTGTTTGATCTGGCATGATTGGTATACTCTGGGTCCCATCAATTAAAGAATGTCATCTATTGGTGCCTTGAAAGTGTGAAAGCAGTGTCTGGCCTCTGGAATGACGTTCCCCCTGAGATTTAAATATTGAAAAGGAGAGCTTACTAGAGAGTCTCAGAGGTGCTTTTTTCAAGAGGTAATTGGACTGCAGCTAGAGATGAAGAAGCTTCTTGGATGAGAAGCGAAACATCTTCAAAGAAAAACAAGAAAGTCCAGTTGCCTCTTGAAAAAAGTGCCTTTGGGACTTGCTTCTCCTGGTTAAGAGCCAGAAACCTCTTAGAGCCAAACGAACGGCTTTAGCTAGAAATTAAGATCTTGTCATTTTCAAGCAGCAGCTACCAGCTGGCTGGAAGGTTCTAATCAACTAATTAAAGTCACAGTGCTGAGCTTGTTATGTTGTGGTTACTACTTTTTAGGGACTTGGATAAAAGCAGCTCAGGAAGAGCTAAGCTATATCTCTGCCCTATGAGGGGGCAAAAGGAAAAAAATGGGTCAAACAAACAACAATATGCCACCTTGCTGAATGACTGTAATGCCAAATGTGACTGAGTGAGAGAGGAGATGCTGTGAAAGTTGTAAATACAGGCACTGGTCACAAATTTTCATCACATTTATAACAACAGTCGCTTTCTGAAGCAGTCCCTAAATGAGTACTACCAATATATGGCAGATTGCAAAAGTCTGGATTCCGTTTTAATTAGTACTTTTTAACATCTTTATAAAAATCAAGATTTTGGAATTGTCTTCACAATCGCCAGTCTTTAATATAATTGAAAATCTGTAGGAAGATCTCAAATGTGCAGTATATGCAAGATAATTCAAGAAAATTTCTGAGCTAGAAGATTTCTGCAAGAAAGAGGGAAAAACTGAAAATAGACTCTTAGCTGGCTGTCAGAAATATGTAAAAGTATTATTTTTGTCACAGAATTACATTATTAAATACAAAGTTTGAGACTAATATTAACCAGTAAATGAGATCAAATTTAGCTCTTTCTGACCTATCCACCCTTGAGATTGCATTTTTTGTGTATCACTAAAATGCAAGTTGGCCTGGAAAAAGTTTTATACCTTGATTTACTTTATGAAATTAGAAAATAACCATAATACATTGTTTTCAAAAAAAGAACTGCATAAGGAAGGCGTACTTAATTATATTCCAATGTATACCTACCATGTTTCTCATATAATAAGACTGGGTATTATTATTTTTTTGAGCCCTGAAAAAACAGCTTGGCCATCTTTTGGGGGGTGAATTAATTTCTATCCCCTGCGCACCCTTGCCTAGAGTGCCCCGTGGGCAGCCACGCCTCGCCACCAGCCACTCCTAACGACTAATCATGGCGGAGCGCGGAGGGCTGCCTACCCCCGCCAAGCACCTTTGCTGCAGACCCAGGTATGGTGTTGGGTGCAGGCCGGGTCAGTGGGCAAGCGGTGGTGGTGTGGATATCAGCCTTGGCAGGGCACTTTAAATCGCGAGAACTTCAGCACCTGCCGCCGCTGCTTCCTCCGCCACTCTTGCTTTCCCTTCACATTTCTCCACCAGCAGCGTTTCAGCTGCTTCTCGGGTAGGGGAGCCACCTCTGTAGCTTCTACAGTTCCCGTCGGCACTGGCGAGAGAACAGCGGCAGCACCGGCGGGAACTGTGGAAGCTACGGAGGTAGCTCCCCTGCCCAAGAAGCGGCTGAAACGCTTCCACAGTTCCCGGCGGTGCTGCCATTGTTCTCTCACCAGCGCCGGCAGGAACCATGGAAGCTACAGAAGCGGCTCCCCTGCCCGAGAAGTGGCTGAAACACTGCTGGTGGAGGAATGCGAAGGGAAAGCAACAGCGACGGAGGAAGCAGCAGTGGGTGCCGAAGGTCTCGCGATTTAAAGTGCCCTGCCAAGGCTGACATCCACGCCACCGCCACCCGCCTGCTGACCTGGCCTGCAACCAGCACCATACCCGGTTCTGCAGCAAAGGCGCTTGGCAGGGGTAGGGAGCACTCCGTGCTCCGCCATGATCAGCTGTTAGGAGTAGCTAGTGGTGAGGCGTGGCTGCCCACGAGGCACTCCTAAAGGCAAGTTCCCCCCGCCCTCCCCCCCAATTTTGCATGTTTTAAAATAGGCCTAAATTTGGGGGGAGGGGCTTAATTTCATTTTATCCCTAGAAAACATGCTGGGTCTTCCTATTGGGGGGGCATATTGTTGGAGAAACACGGTATTATGCCACCAAACAGACTTTCAAATCCAGATTGAACTGATGTATAGCAGATACAGATAGTCCTTGCTTAGTAACCACAATTGGGAGTAGCAACTCTATTGCTAAGCCATGCGGTCATTAAGGGAACAGACTTATCACGATGGGGGAGGTCATAACCACCAATCACAATTTGTGACCTTACATCATCGACTCTGCTTATTGGAAACTGGTTGTGAAGCGTGCAAATAGTGATCATGTGACCAGGTGATGGTATGATGGCTGGAAAGGCCTGGTGGTTGTGAATCGCTCAAATGGTGATCACAGTAGTGTGCAGATGCTATAACAGTTGTAAGTGAGAATTTATCATAAAGTTATTTTTTTCTAAAATCTGACTTTGCCATTGTAATTTCAAACCATTGCTAAACTGAGCAGTCATTAAGCAAGGTCTACCTCTAGAGCAGGGCTGTCAAACTCACGGCCTGCGGGTCGAATGCATCATGTGCTGGCCACGCCCACACCCGATTTAGCGAAGGGAAAAAAAGTCCCGATACATGATGTGACATTGCTGTGGCAACGTGAGCTTGACACTGCTGCTCTAGAGTGATAAATCTGGAAAAAGTACAGTTCAATATATTGAGACCTTCAACAGATTATGTAAGTCAATCAACTTTCTTTTTCAGGAAGATTGTAATACAAAAATAGAAGCAATGTTAACTGTTTTACACAATAATCCTTATTTAAGTGCTAGTACCCACTTAATCCCAGTCAAATGATCATAAAATTTAAGTAAATTTTTACTTATCTGATTTTTAGTAAGATCTCTTAGATACTTATGGAAAATAATGTTTTAGGTAGGGCTATGTTTCTCCTTCTGCCCCCTATGCTGTTCAAAATTCAAAGAGATGAAGGTGCAGAGGATATGGCAATTATTAGGTATCAGCATAGGAACAATCAATTATGGAAATATAGCATAAAATTGACAATGCATGCCTATCTATGGAATTCCATCATTAAAGTTTAAAGATTAATTTATCATACACTAAAGCAATGGTCAATGAACAGTCAAATCTGAACAGATAAGAGCCTGAAACTGAAAAGACAGCTTGATTAAACAACTTTCCCCAATTTCATGTCCCCCAGAAATATTGGATTTCATAAATTCTCATCAGATCTTGCTGCTTAGAACTGGCAAATAAAATGGAAGAATATACTATTAAAAACAGCTGAATGCATACACAAAGCAGCCATCTTTGCTGCCATTAAACAGTTGCTATGACCAAGCTCTGTACTGAAAGGATCCCTTTGAACATGATTAGGAGAATATTTTTCTGCATGTATTATTATTCTAGATGATTTATCCAATGCTTGAGTGTGGAAATTAAGTCAACTTGCCTGTAACAGTATGTTTGGAAAAGAAGAAAGCTATGTTTCTTTCAGTTGAAGAAATGATGTAAGAAAGTTACAACATGATGATTTTGAACAGAGGTAAAAAAATAATATTGCAGTGGTTCATGAATCCATTTGAAATTTTCCTGCCTGAACAATACACAAAGCAGAAAGCAGATGGATGACTAGTTTGGCGCACAAGAAATTTGTGCTCTTCATCAAGGCTGTCACAGGGACACAACCATTGTCCATACATCTTTCATTGACCATAGGGGAGAAGCTGCAGGATTAGAATGAGACTGAATCACATTTTCCCAGAGAATACCTCATATGGTTAATAGTTCTAGAAAGGACTTCCGTAGAACTTCTGTGTTGTCAAATAAAGTTTGGACAATGTGAAAAACATTCTTTGTTGTGTAAGTCATCACCAACAGTGCATATTGTAAAATGACAATTTCTCAGCTTTTGACTTTTTGTTATAGCATAGAATGAGTAATAGCATCATTTTTGATGTAGTTAAAAAGAAAGGATTTTTATATAAACAACTTGTTTGTAGTGTGCCATCTGTCACTTTAACTGCATTATTTCCTATCCAAATACATTATTTTTTAAATTGCACACATCCACTTTTTGATACCTCATTTTGTCTGTTCAACTAATACAGCATATAGGAGAAAAAAGGTGCAGCTAAATTATTCCTTCCAGGATTTCTAAAGAGAAAAAACTGGCAAAAAATAAGTTAGAAGAAGACCCCTATTTTTCAAGAGAAAATTGGAACTAGACTTTTACTACATCAATTTTGTTCCAGATACTTAAACCTAATACACTGCTTTTGGGTTCCACACATATTTCAGCAGCACAGTTTTTCAGCAGTTGGCCCTGTGAACCAGGTAATAATGATTAAATAATGTTGCACCAGAATTTTCCTTGCAGATCAAAACTAAATGGAAGCCCAGTGAAAATGGAAACAAAACAGTCTATCCAGGAAACAGATCGTAAGTTCTATCTATATTTTAGAAAGGGTATTATGATGGATGTCACAGGACCAATGACTGTTGCCAGCAACAGACTAAGACTTCACCCTCTTAAAATCCTCACATCCTACATAAGATGCAGCAGTGGTTCCCCAGTTTGTAAAAATGGTAGTGATATTTTATTGTCTCTTGCAATTAAGTTTCAGATGTATTTGCTCTCCCTGTACAGAACCTGTGAAAGTGACCTGTTCTTGTATTCCCTTGTTCACTTCAGACAGTTCAATTGGCCCTAACCCTTTCCTCTTAAAACAGAAGGAGTACAGTGCAAAATCCAGTTAGTGCCAATACCCTCTGAGAAAAGGTAACAGGTATCAATTATGGCTAAGTTCATAAAACTGGCCACTGAAGATTTAGAATCTTTGACCAACTTATGCACAAACCCAAATGAAAGCTGTGTCAGATTCAAGTGAAAAAGAAACTGCTGCTAGATTCAATACCACAGCTTCTAAGATGAAGGGATGATAAATAAACATCTAGCAGTGAGTGAAAAGGGTCCCTTAGCTGTGTTCCAACTGCCTCAAAGGCACAGTCCAGCTCAAATGCTTCTGCAAAGGAAGTCTCTGGAGTCCAAACTTTTTCACTGAATAGAAGGCAGGATCCTATTTCATCAATGTGAAGGATGACAGTAGGAGGGACAAGTCTCTGCATATTCTTTAGACTTCACTTTCTGTTGAGGGTTTGCGCTGGTGCTTCCAGCCTGTGTCTGGAAGGGAGCCATGACATTCAGGAGTAGTGGCTGCATTGATGCTGCTGCATTCTGACTGCTCTTCTTTCAACAATTGCTCAGTTTCAGTGTCACCCAGTGAGCCAGAGCTGGCTTGGATAGAGACTGTGTCAGTCTTCATGCATACATGGTCGCGGAGAATACATCCCCGAGAGCTTCTTATCTGTTTAAGATCATCCCATTCAGATTCATCATTGGATAAGAGGCATATTCCTTCAACAATCTTGATCTTGTCCTTGGTGTAACTATGATCAGGACCAGTCTGCAAACAATACCAAGACATATGTACAGTCAAGTATAAAAAGCAGAATATTTTTGAAAAACCAATTCTTGTCATGTGAATAAAGAAACTGGACTATATCCTCCAATTCATGGTGCAGATAATTTTCCCAACAAATTATCATAGTTCTGACTAAATCAAACTTTCCCAGCTTGGTGCCCTCCAAATATGAAGATTAGTAAAGTCAAGAAATATTATTTCAACTATTGACCGATTTGAATTAATTCAGACTTAGTGTGCTACAAACAAAACAACCTATAGGGAAATAGTTGATCTAAAGATGGGATTCTAAACAAGAATGATGGCAGTATTGGTAGTAGGCTCCCAGGTGCAATTCAAAGTAATATCACATATAAAGCCCATTGTAACATAGGACCAGGGTATTTGCAGGATCGCCTTTCTCCCATTGTTTCTGCTCACCCCACCAGAACTAGTAAAGAGGACATGTTCTGGATCTCCTCCATTAAACAATGTAAACTTGTTGGACCAAGTTGTGCCTTCTCAGTGGCAGCAGATGTCCTATGGAATAGCATCCCCACACCACCTCCCAGAGACTAGGAAAGTGTTAGCCTTCTGCAAGACTTTGCTGTTCCCACAGACATCTGGGATAGACTGGATGTGCTTTGTTGTTGGTGATGAGTGGAGTCAAAGTTCCTTGGGTAGATTTTGTGTGTGTGTGTGTGAGAGAGAGAAAGAGAGAGAGAGAAAGAGAGACAGAGACAGAGAGAGAGAATTTTAATGCTGTAAGCCATACCTAGAATGACTTGGGTGAGATAAATTAAATCATGTCCAATCTGTAGCCTGTGGATCACATGCAGCCAACTATTTGCAAATTCAGTTTACTTAAGTGTTAGTAAAAGAAGCAATAAATATATTGAGGGACAGCAGTAAAAAATCATTGAAAAATTACAAGAAACAAAAACTGAGAAACTACTAGAAACAATGACATAGCAAAATCCTATTAATATAAGCAATTATTAAACTAGGAGTCAATACCAAAATAACAAGTGCATAGATTTTCCATTATATATGTCTTATAGAGACCCCTCCCTTTCCACAGTTCTGAGATTTGCATCTAATCTTCAGCAGAGGTATAGTAAAAATTATAAATATCAAGGGAAAATATTCATTGAAATTGAGAATTATTAGACCAAGCAATCCATAATTAATTTTAGTATAAAAACAAACATCACAAAGTAATACCATGTCTCTAAAATGAGCAAGATGCATAGGAAAGGAGAGAGATACTGAATATTCAAGGTAAAGTAATTTTTCGCTAAATCTTAACCTTTTTCAAAACACCTCTTGGCTGATCACTTTTTGATTACATGCTTAAATGCAAATATAAAAACAAAATTCAGGCAGTATAAAATGGCATAACTAGGGCAATTATAAAAGAGCTTCCAATACTTTCTAAGGGCAGAAACAACAACAGTAGTTCAACAACAGAGCAGAAAGTTAGTCAAGCAGAAGTTGTATCAAGAGAGCATTAGATCACTTAACACCACAGAAATAAGGGAGGGGAAAGTTGCACAAACAGAGCCATGATACCTGATATAAGTCTGGATGGTCAAAAGAGGAATGGTGAAAGGCTATCAGAGGGGTGAGAAAGATGCTGAGGAAGAAACAGAGGAGACTTCAGCACCAAAAGAAATCAGGGCTAAACTCTTAAAACTATTATTGGTTTCCTTCAACCACAATATTAATGGGTAGCAAAGCACCAATAGACAAAGGGCACTAAAAATACCATATCAGATCAGCTGGACCAACTCAGTGGAAGACACACATTATAAGGTCCTAAGATTAAAGCAGCAAAGACGATAATTAATATAACTAAAACAAGTCATTCCAAATTTCTGACTGCCTAAGGCAGTTAAGGATTCCAATAATGCAAATAAATTATGCTACTGCAATTGTTTTTAATGCCACAGGAGATTAATATCAAGTTCTGAAAAAAGCTCTTTACCTCCTTCTTAAAGCAGAGCTGATTATATATGGCTGGCTTGGGAATTGTTTCAATCTTCACTTCTTGGGTAGATGTCCGATAAGAAGGATTACTGTAGGTCAGATTACTTAGATTAGGATCTGTGAATTTGGATTTCTTATGCCTGCAGGAACAATATGATAAACAGAAAACATTTCTCTATTTATTAGATTCCGATCTACACATTTACTGCTACCATGGAGATCTCCCTTTTATTTCCATATCAGCAACACAGTAAACAGATCAGAGTGAGAAGGTGTGATTAGTCCAAGGCCACTCTGCATCTCAATGCATTTCCTTAAAAACATTAGCTCTTACAAAGTTCTACAGCCAAACTCTCATCACTACATCAAAAGCCCCCAGTGAAATTCTTGGCAAAATAATGTCTACTTCATCAGATCTCTTCGGTCAAATGTATAGTTATTAGTGCATCTGTTTAAAGAGACAAAGTGTATTTTGTGTCATTCTGGCAAAGTAATAATACCATTCACAAACAAGATAAATATCCATTCAAAAATGAAAGATTTAAACCAAAGCATGTTTAATATTCCATTATATTCCTACTTACAGTTATCAGGCAGCATACATCAATACCGTAATAGAAGTCCAATCCTTTCAGTGGGAAATTCTGTTACCACTTATCCTACCTATCTTGAATTTTACAGACGTATATGGAGAGGAAGGTTTCCTTACAAAAAGGTTATGTAAATCAACAAACACCTGACCTTTATTGTCTAGCATTATCTTGCTTCCAAACTCCAGTTATCCTGTAAGAATACTACACTGTTACATCTTTTAATTTTGCAAGGTAAAATGATAAATTTTCTTATAATTTACAGTACTGAGTTCAAAGAAATTCTGGCATTTGCTTAAAATATTCTGACTGATACATTAATTCAGAAAGGCTGAAGGAAGGAAGTTATAGAATTACCTGTATATAATCACAGCACCGATCAGCAGCAGAATACTCAGTATACTGAGAAGACCTCCCGTGATGTAACTGACATGTAGCCCTTCTCCTGAAAAAAGATAAACAATCAGATTAAGGGTGATGCTGTCATTCCAGAACTATATATTTGAAGTAGTAAAAACCTGCGTGTCCTAGACGGTTAAGTATTTATTTACATTTTATTACCTCTTAGATTATAATGAACAGAGCCAGATTAATATATGTATCTGAAATCACTAAGTGGTCTGCAGTGGTTTCATTCAGTATTAGCATCTTAGTGCCCATTAAGATTTATTGAGCAAAAGAAAAAAAAGAAAAGTTGAAAAATAAAACAGCTGATGTGCAAGATAGCAAACTAAGCAAGTTCCTCTTTTGTCAACCTACATAATTTCATCGAATGACTCCAACTTAATTATAGCAAGTTGATAATATCTATTGTCCCTGAATCCCTGAGAAGACAAACATGAAAAACTCACCTGCAGTTGCCAATATTGCTTCATTTGCTCGGTTGCACAAACCTTGACCAACTTTTTTGTCAGAGCAGCTAAATAACAACAAGAAAAAGTAGATGCTGAACTTCAAATGAAGCCATCTTCCCATTAGAAACTGTTAAATTGAACCAAGATAAAGTAGACAACTAGGTAAAAAGAATAACCTTTATAGCCCAAAGTTATTGCTGCTGTTATTAGAAAAACCTTTGTTTAATATATCACTGTGAATTTTCTGTCACTATAAGAAGAAGAATGCAGGGCTATATCTGAATGGTTTGAATTAATGGATTAACTGTGATCCCTTATACAGAGATATACAACTTTATGATCTAGCAGTTTAAAAAAAAAATAGATGGAGAGGAATCTATTTAAAAAAGAAATTGGACTCCATACTTTCCCCTCGATCACTTTCAATCAACAGAGCCACTTACTTTCCTTCTATTGTTTCCACAGAAATATGGGGCTTGGTTGTTGGAGTTTTAAATCTGTCAGTAGAAGTCTGGCTCCTTTTGCTTGCATGAGTTGTCTCAGGATTTGGAGGCCCCATGCTAGGAACTAGACAGAAGAGAAAGGAAAATAACCTGAGACAAAGGAGACAATGAAGCCTGACCTTTTTATTTATGGAAATATAAACTTTTTCATTATTCAAGATATAGCAGAAGCAGGGGTGGGATTCAAATTTTTTAACAACCGTTTCTGTGGATGTGACTAGGCGGGCATGGCCCTGTGACTGGGTGGGTGTAGCTTTTTTTTTTTGCAGCAAACAACCCCCCCCCCCCATTTGTTTGCCTCCTGGGCCTCAGGGAAGCTTCCTGGGGGGGATTTTTGCTCCCAGAAGGCTTCCCTGGGGCCAAGGAAGGCAAAAAATGGAGCATGGGGGAGGGTCATGTAGCACCGTCCCCCCGCGCGCCCCTTTTTGCCTCCTGGGCCTCAGGGAAGACTCCTGGGTGAAGCAGTAAGACAGTGAGGGGAATCCCAGTACAGGTGATCATTGGATCAGCTGATTGTCAGGAGGGACTTAAGGAGTGACTGGACGGGGAAGAACGCAGTCACCGATGTCGGGCATGTGCACAATGTCACGCATGTGTGATAAGGACTGACGGGGAGGGGAGGAGAGAATGGAGAGGGGCGGAGCCAGCCAAGGGCACAATTTGCCAGTTCTCTGAACTGCGCAGAATTATAATAACCGGTTCTATAGAACCGGTCCAAACTGTTAGAATCCTACCCCTGAGCAGAAGCGTATACGATTCTTCTTTTATGCAATATGTAGTATTGTCCTATGAGAACAAAAATGAGAAATAAGCACTTCTAGTGTGCCAGGCATCTAGAACTTGTGTAAATGCAATGGAAAACATATATAAGAAGGGTCTTATTTTATCTAACAATGAATGTTTCCTAAATTACATTTAATATTATATGTAGGAAAATGTTTGAAGTCACTACACACAAATTACCAGTGAAATATAACAAACTGTTCTAAATTGTACTGTATATTAAGATTAAAGAATTGAAGAAGGTATATATGGGACATCTGAAAGGTAGAAGAATCACCTCAAGGAAAGAATACTTATCATTTTTAATAAAACAATGCAAAAAAAGACAAAATACTACTCTCTTATCTGTAGGCATTTGAATGCTTTACCAAAGAGGTATTTTATAGCTGTAGCTTATTTAAGGGAACAAAGCTGTTTTTCTCAAGCAGCTATTAATAAGAGAAAACATGGGCTATGATTCATGCTGGGAGGTGTAGTATACAAATAATTTACCATTAAAACAAGGCTGTCCATCTGGTTCATCAGGACATGCACAAACAAAGTCAGAAGCCCTGGCAAAGCAGAGATGGGTACAGCCTCCATTATTCACGCCACAAATGTTTGTGCCTAGAAGATACAAACCAGATGTTTCACAAAAGATATAATTTTCTCCTCCCTAGCATAGAGCTTTAAGTTCCTTTACCCAAAATATATTAGAGTACAGTGAAGTAATCTCCTCTGACCAAAGTGCCAATATCTTAAATTAATATTGTCCTGACCAATACTTACCTACAGTACATCGCAGAATCTGAAACATCATGCTTTCCTCAAGACCCAAAGGAATAAACATTTTAGAGCAGGGTTGTCAAACTCAAGGGGGGTGCTGACATCTGGCCCATGGGGCTGGCCTGGAAATATCAAAGGTCCAGCCTGTGGTGCCTCTACCGGCCAAAATAGGGTGCAGGGGACCTCATGTGGCCCCCATGGCCCACTTTTGACCAGCAGAGTGCTTCAGGAGGCCATGGAGGGCTTCACGTGGCCCACCTCAGCCCCCCATGCACTGTTTTGGCCAGCAAGTGCTGCAGGAGGTGTCTGTCCTGTCTCCCCCCCCTGTGGAGAACTACAATGCTGATCCGGCCCATGAAGAAATCCAGTTTGACACCTCTGCTTTAGAGCAAAAACCACACAGACAATTTAAACTTTTAGAAAGTCAAATGCTTGTCATGGCAATATACAAAGTGTATGGGGCCTCTATTTCGAACTCTGCAGACAAGTTTTTTTTAATCTCTTCCTGGAGTCCTAACAGAGGCCAGGATGCTGAACATGAGGAATAAACGGCAAGCTTGTGGCCTCATTTTCAAATGTTTTCTAAATCCTATTGAAATGAATAAGAGCAATTTGCTAGTATGGGAGTTAAGAAAGGAAATGAATTGATACATAGCAGCAATAATAGGATTCAGAATGAGGAACTGGTGTTTGCTTTGTTTTGCCAATCACACATGTATGCTGTACCTGAGGTTACTCCTTCAGCAAGCTTTGCTCTTCTGGGCTCACGCAGTAGATGACCATACTCAGAAAAGGTTCATAAAGCATACCAGAAGTGGCAGTCAGGTGTAATCACTTGCTGCCATCCAGCTACCACTTCCTTAATGCTTTGGATCAAAATCCTGTAGTTTTCAACATCTGACATGTATTTTCCCTTGAGTGGGTTGGGGCATAAGCAACAAGGGAGGGGTAGGTTTCCTTGCCTAATTCATTATTTGTACCAGCCTAAGTTTTGTTTAATCAATGTGGGCTAATAGTAGCTAACAGCCAGACCTGAAAGGCAGGTTTATTCCTATACTTTGCATGGTAAAGCCATTATTTCCAGCCTTTGTGTCTGAAGGGAAAGCAGATAATTTCACAAGTATGATCCTAAATCCAAATAGCTTTCCATAATGATATGCTTTCAACTACTTTCTCCACCTGAATCCATACAAAGGCAATAGAGACAATTCAGAATCATTCATCAAGAGGGAAAACAAAAAAACAGATTCTCTGTATTTTAATTACAGCCCCCAAATTCTCCAGCCATCTCTTATGGCCATGCCAGATCAGTTGATGAGAGTTGTAATCCAACCATCTGGATTGCAGAAGACTGGATTAGAGAATAGACTACTCGTTAATCAGATACAATGAATTAATGAATAAACCCAGGTGATTGCATATACCTGTTTGCCTTTGAGGAGAAACCACAATAATATCCATAAGTCCTTCTACATTGGCTAACACAGTCTCCTTATTACGACCAGAGTATTTGTCCACACGCTGAATAGATTTTGTTTGCCAGTCTGTCCAATACAGCCACCTATCCTGCTGCTCAGAAAACAGGCAAACACAGGATTAAAATACTATGTAATAAGCACAGAGGAATCAAATGGGACTGTCTAAACTTAAAACTTATTCTTTTCTATATTTTTTTCAACATATTACTAGTATGGTATTTTTCAAGTAATGCCAGGTAATTACATTAACACAAATTATTATATTTACTCTCATTTTTGCCAGTGACTTAAAGTCTCTTCTGAAATTACTTTTGATTAATTAAATTAAAAGAAAAAACTTTAATTAATTTTTAACATTACTTGTCTTTTTTGAAATTTTATATACAGTTTTTATGTTGATAATATTTTATTGTATACCTTCCAGAATCCTTTTGTAAGGGAGTTGGGCAGTTTTAAAAAATTATAAATAATTAAATAACATAAATAAATTACAATCAGAAGGCATTGAAATAAAGTTAAGTCTTGCAAGAATTTGCCTCTTTACTGTTGCAATTCACCCTAAAACACTGAAGTGTTTTAAAGCCCAATTTTTCATTTTCTTACTTAATTTCTTCAATATAATTTTTGTAAATATTGTGTTCATATTTTAGTAATAAGCATACCTAAATATTATAAAGCAGTATATACTATTGGATCTCCAAAAGCTATGGAAATTTCCTTTTGAAGTTTTGGAAGAATATGAAAAATCAGATGTGATTTACGAAAATTAATCGATTATCCTGAAATCTCTTCAAATTTGTCAAAATCGTATTGTCTGCAAACATCTCCTATTTTCATCACACAAATCTGATTATTGCATCTGAGTGCTATTGCCAAATGCTTCTAGGGCTAGCTTAAAAAATAAAAGTGGTAAAGGACGACCCTGCTTGGTATCTCTTAAAATCATAATAGGATCTGAATAATAGCAGTTCAGTCTTATCTGAACTTTCATCAATATATTCAATCACCTTACGAAAAGTGACCCCAAATTTAAATTTCATTAATATTTGTTTTAAAAATTGGATTTCCAGAGAATCAAAAGCCTTAAATACATCTAAGGAATCAATATTATACCCTGATTCTTCCGTCATGAAGAAACTTGTTTCCAACTATCTGCACATTAGCTGAACTGCCCTACATTATCTCTCTTTAAATGATTATACAGGAGAAATAAAAAGAGCCCTGTACAAACTTTGTCCACTGTGCCCGAAGTAAACAAACTATTTGTTAAGTTTTTCGTTAACTATTAGATAACTATTAGTTAAGTTTCATTTCAGCATTCACCACCACACCTTCCTATGTACCTGTGTCAAGGCAAAGGGATGTGACACTTGACTGATCAACACTTGCCGCAATTTCCCATTAAGATCAGCACTTTCTATGCGGTCTAGATGAGCATCTACCCAATAAATCCTAGAAGAAGAGAAAGAATGGAAGTTAAACTAACATCCACTCCTGAAACTTTCTTTTTCTCGGTTACAATTTCTGATTCTAAGGCAGCCTGGGGACCTGCCTTAAAAAAGGAAAAGTTTTTTTTTTAAACCAGAACAGTTCTCCAATCAATAATTTTGAAATGCAAGGTTGTACTGACCTTCTGATGTCATAATCCAAAGTCAGTCCATTGGGCCAGCCTAAATCAGTATTGATCAATATCTTTCGTTCAGAACCATCCAGGTTTGCCCGCTCAATTTTAGCAAGATGTCCCCAGTCAGTCCAGAAGAGGTATCTGGAAGAAAATAAACCAAATGCAAAAGGGTACATAAATGTCAGTCAGCTCTGAAAGATGGCCTGTCCACCAAAGAAATCCATTTGCCTGATGTCTGAAGGCAGACCTCTACTTTAGCCAATCCTCTTCCTTCCCCTACTCATTCTATCCCTTCCTCAACCTGGCATCTTCCAAGTGTAACAGCTCCCTCCTGATGACATAACTTAACTAGTGAGAACACAACAGCTCCCTTTTGATAAAATAACTAGTGAGAACAATAGCTCAAAATATCTTGATGGCACCAGGTTGGGAAAGTTGCACTACACTTACCTTTTTGGCTACTGTACCAACAGAAGAGAATATTTGTACCTAATGCCATAATTTTTTAAAATAAATATTTTTGCTAATACTGACTTTTCAGTCACTTACCCTTTTCTAGGAAAGACGGCAATTGCCCGTGGTTCATCCAGACTGTTATTTATTAGCACTTTCCTGCAGCTTCCATCCAGTCTTGCAACTTCAATTGTGTTGCGGCCAGTGTCTGTCCAATATAGATTTCGAGCTACCCAGTCCACAGACAAACCATCTGTTCTCTTTAGTCCTTGGCCAATAATAGTTTCCATATTACTGCCATCTAGATCTGCTCGCCTGAAAAAACATATCACATAGAACAAGGAGAACATTCTATCTTAACATTTTTCCATGGGGCAGATCCTTCTGACAAAGAACAGTTTGGGAGGAAAAAGATACAATTATGTAGCTAATTAACATACAATGAGGGATTTGGAAGATACTTACCTGATGACATCTAATATGACATCTGTGTAGTAAACCTTGCCATCTACACTGTCATAGTCCAAGGAGATAACATTGTTCAGCTCTGGGACAGGGACATAAACATCAATGTGATCACTAGTATCTAGTGAGATTCTCCTAATAGAGCCCCGGCTAGAGAAGAGCAGGTAGGTTTCAGGAGAAGGATCGCAAGATCTTTCATCAATCTTCAGTTGAATTCCAGTAGGGCAGGCACATGAGAAGCCTTCAGGGTTTGGGAGGCAGAGATCAGAGCATCCTCCATTTTTCATTCCACATTTGTTAGTACCTTAGGAGAAATAGATCATATCTGAGATTAAAAGGCTAATATTAATTCAGTATAGCTTTCCTCAGGCGGATGCCCTCCAGATAGAATTGAGCTATTGATTTCATAACTCTCAGGGAAACAAGGCCTATGGGACTGTGCTTGAACAGTAGGAATAAAGAATGGAGTAAAATCTACAGAAAATGACTGGAGGCCAGATAAGCATGCTGGTTGCTTTAAAAAAAACACATGAGTGATTTTTCAATAATAATAATAATAATTATTATTATTATTATTATTATTATTATTATTATTATTTATTAGACTTGTATGCCGCCCTCTCTCCCTAAGGACTCAGGGCCGCTCACCATATAAAAGCAAATACAATAATTTACTTAAAAAATAATTAAACAATACAAGCCCAATAATACACTAAAACTAATTAAAATTACTTTAAAAAGAAACACACCCCCCCTTGGTTCAGTCCAGGCCGGCCTGCTGAAATAGCCAGGTCTTCAGGTCCCGGAGGAAGAAGCAGAGATCAGGGGCCAAACGAAGACCCAAGGGGAGCTGGTTCCACAGGGTGGGTGCTCCCACAGAGAAGGCCCTACCCCTGGGCACCGCCAGCCAACAATGTCTAGTCGACGGTACCCCAAGGAGGCCCTGCCTGTGGGAGCGTACAGGGCGATCCGAGTGTGATGCCGGCAGGAGACTAAAGCATGCCCATGAAAATTCAGGAAGTCTGGCTTAAAGAAAATAGGAAAACTTACCAAGAGGTCTCCCTCTGTCAATGCCCTGGATGTCCATTAATCCAGGAAGATTTGTTCTCACCAAGATGACATTAGCACCAGTGTTCTTATCAGCTCGGTGAATGCTTCTTGTTTGCCAATCAGTCCAATAGATGTAAGAATCTAATAAAGTTAGGCCATAAGGGTGCTGCACCGGGGAGAGAAGTGTGTGACGGTTTGCACCATTCAGATCCGAAGCTTCAATACGCTGAAAAGAACAGAATGTTGGAATGTCAAGGAGCTTCTGATTACGGGTTCAGATTCAGGGGCCTCCTAGGTAGAAACTCTTCCTAGGATCCACGAAGCCAGAATAGTGTAATCTAGATGCTTATTTCTAGCATTCTGCTAAACTGTATCTCAATTTCACCCAAGGATTCCATAAGACAAAAAAATAAAAGAGAGGCCCAACCCAGAAGAAATGAAGTCAGCAAAGCATACCTTGACTCCCCAACTATGCTATGCAATCAACCATTGAGTGGCTGAATTTCCACAACCCTCAGGACCAGGCTAAAATAGGAGTCTATCCAGCTGTCAGCTTGTTGTGTTGATCAGTCCATCTTATGTGTTTGGATCAGCAGGTTAGGAGAACATAGGAAATATACTTTGCTATTCTGGGATTAGGATTTAATGTATTGTATGAATCTAGCTATCAATAATGCTGTCATTTGGGCGCCTCATTAGGGCATACCTTTAAGAAAATCAACAGTGAATTTCAGTGCTCCATTTCCACTTTGAAAAGAAGACATCCATGCCTTGTGAGATAGATATGTGAGTGAATTCATCATCTGAAGTTTTTTCCCCTCAGAGATAATGTACATATATAAAAGATTGAATCAAGTAACAGAAAGATTTCAAGCTACCATATCTAGATTCTAAAATCTGACTCGTTTTGCTTCTTATCTGTAACTCACCAGACAGCAATATAGGTAGTTCTCAATTTGCAATCATTCATTTAACGATAATCCAGAATTATGACAGCCTCAGAAAAGATGCTTTACACCCCATAAATTATGATATCCTCGCTATCTGGTTGCTTGGTAACCTGTTCACACATGACTAGCTGCTAAGCACACTGCAGGCATGTGATTGCCATTTGCAATCTTCTCTACCAGGTTCCCCAGAAACTCAATGGGGAAACTAGTAGGAAAAGTTGCAACCTGCTACTGTCCTGCCAAGAGAACTCTCTCATGACTCTGGAAGCTGACTGAAAGAAGCTGCATCCCAAGGAGAGGGTGCAGAAACAACTGAAATCCTGAAGATATTGGTTCTGTTCTTGCACCCTGCCAAAGACGTTCCCTTCCCTGCATGGAGGGAACTGAACTCATTTGGTTCTGGAGGATTTTGGCTCTGTCTCCAGTGAAGGAGTTTCTTTCATGTGCAGAGGGGAGCTGAACTCCTTTGGCAGGCAGCTCTTACAACCAGCCCCCAGAGGCAAGGGAGCCAAAATCCAAGCAGAGATTAGGTAGCCAGTGTGGTAAGGTAAGGAGCAGGTGGTGGGGATGCCCTGGGAGAGTTAGCGCAGAGACAAAAGTGTCTCTTCACTCAGAGCTGAAAATCCTGCTTAGATTTTGGCAGGGGGCATTTTTAGCTCCTGAAGAGAGCCTCCCAGATCTCCCCTACCTCCTGAAGCATCCCACACTCCTTATCCAGGACTCCATTTGCCTAACAACCTGCCCAATCTCTTAACGACCACAACTGGATTGGGGTCATTGAGCGAAGCAGTCACATGACATCTCACTAAACTATCGCTTCACTCAATTATCAAGATTCTGATACCAATTGTGATCATAAGTCAAGGACTACCTGTATACAAATATATTCAAGTGAAACAGAAGTTGAGGCAATGTCAACCAATATGAAGTTAACCAATAAGTTTGATTGGTTATGGGTGTTTTAGACACGCAAGCTATCGAATGGTGTTAGAATCCCAGAGTGATGAACACGCATGGCTCGGGTCCGGGGTACTTGCAGGAGCGCCTCCTACCAGCATCGAGGTCCAATTGCCCGGTACGCTCCTACAGGCAGGCCCTCCTGGGGGCGCCATCGGCCAGACAATGTCGGTTGGCGGTCCCCCAGGGAGGGCCTTCTCTGTGGGGGCGCCCACCCTACCTGTAGAGCTGCGCTTGGCCCCGGACCTGCGCTTCTTCCGCCATGATCTCAAGACTTGGCTGTTTGCGCAGGCCAGCCTGGACTGAGCAGGCTTGGGAATTTTAATTTAAGGGTACTTTAATTAGATGTTATTATAATTGGATTAGATAATTTGATAAATGTTGTATTTATTGTTTATATATTTCTGTGTAAGCCGCCCCGAGTCCCTCCGGAGATGGGGCGGCATGTAAATCCAAATAAATAAATAAATAAATAAATAAATAAATAAATATATGTACGTATTTACTCTTACTTTCTAAGATCTCATACTCATCCTTACATTCCATTGCTTCACTCTAAGGCAATTTTCTACACCAAACATTTAAAATTGTAGACTGCCCCTCATGTCATCCTAACCTCAGTATGTGCATCAGCCCAAAATAGTTGTGATCCAGCTTTATCCACAGCCAGACCATTAGGCCATCCCAGGTTGTTGCTAATAAGCACCATGCGGTTAGAGCCATCCATCCCTGCTCGTTCCAGTTTAGCATTTTCACCCCAGTCTGTCCAATACATATACCTAAAGGAAGAGAAGGGGCAAATAAATTATCCATTGAAAAATCAACATATTACTTATTGTCATGTTCCCTTTTCGTCTGCAGACTTTCCCCTGAAAACAAGATAATCCATTGCTAGCACTCACCCCATTTCATGATATAATGCAATTGCCCGTGGGCTGTCCAGGTTTTCCCATATCAAAACTTTTCTCATTGTCCCACCCAGGTTAGCCACTTCAATTCTGTTTGTTCCCGTATCAGTCCAATACACTTTGCGGCCAATAGCATCCACAGCTAATCCATCTGTGGTTTGCAATCCTACATCAAAAGAAACATACTACTGTTATAGTGTCAGTAAAATATACTGTATATACTATCCTTTCTCCTCAAAATATCCATTGGATATTCAAGGCAACCTTTATATTATAGTTTTAGAAATTGCATTAGGTGAAGATAATGTAAAAAAAGAAAAAAAGAGGTATCCATATCTTTGAAAGAGTCTAGAGCAGGTTCAGTATTTACCAAACAATCTATTTATTACCTGTAGTAATGATATCTTCATACTGAGACCCATCCAGTAAAGCTCTGCTGATCTTCCTCAGTGTGCTGTCTGACCAATAAACCTTTCCTGTTGAGAAAACAAAAGAACATTAGTTTCATTTATTTAAATTAAATGCCCTTGTTAGTCCATAAATATCCAAGATTATTTTGGTGAAAAACAACACTGTAAAGCAGGGGTCGCCAACCTTTCGGATCTCAGGGACCACCAAACTCATAATTTTAAATCCTGCAGACCGCTAATATGAATTTTGACTGACGGTGGCTTGCTGATGTTTGTGGGAAAGTCGGTCCCATATTCCAGAGCTGCAGTAGTCATAGGACTAGCCCTTTGGACATCCCGGAGCACCTGTTCCTCCACCAGCCTGCCATGGACTGGAGGAGCTGCTCCAGGATGACCAAAGGGCCAGTCTTGTGACTACTGCAGCTCTGGAATATTGGACCGACTTTCCCACCGTCAGCAAGACACCTGGGGGCGGATTTCCCTCCCCCGCCATTGGTCTTACCTTCCAGTTCCAGCTCACGTGGCTCTACTCAAGGTAAGGTTTGCACTTGGCCAAAGGGTGGGGGCCAGCGGGTGGGTGGGCCATGTGGGCAGCACAGCCTTGTGTTCCCACGCAGCCTGGATTAATTGCTTTGGGGGGATATTTCTCTGTGGACCACCAAAATTTTCTCGAGGACCACCAGTGGTCCCTGGCCCACTGGTTGGCGACCACTGCTGTAAAATGTGTCTTCAGGATCTTTTATGTCTTTAATCTATTATTTATTCTATTATTGCTAGAAAAAGAATTTCCAAAGATGGAGGAAAGTAGGGAAGAAAGTGTCTATCTCTATAACCCTCTGAAGAAAAGCAAAAACAGCAGCAACTTATTTATAAATATACCATGTGATACTTAATGAAGACACACACCATAACTATAATATTACTATAAAATATTTTATTCTTACACACACACACACATCTACACACACACATACATGCTTTTATCAGTTTTAAGATTTGTGGACTCAAATTCTTAGAATACCACAGCAACATGTTCTGAGGTGAAGTCACACATCTTAAAAGTTTCCAAGGTTGAAAAACACTATACTTCATCAGGGGCGAACCTATGTGGAATACAATTGCCTTGAAAAATATTTTTGGGGAAAATTGCTTTTTGAATATGAACAAGAGCATTAAAGCAGGGAATTTTTTTTCAGCTATCCTCAAAAACAGCTTTCTTCAATTTGGTGCCTTGAGAGACTACAGCTCCCAAAATTTTCAGCCACCATCGCTTATAGGAATTCTGGAGTTGCATTTGAAGGTATTTTGGAACCATATTAGTTTGGGAAAGGTTGCTTTAATAAGACTTGGACATTAAAAAAACCAGCTGCTTTTACAATGGTTTCATGAACATAGGGGAATGTATTGTTTAATATGAATCACACCACTTATTGGACAGGTTGCCTTTCATTTATTCTGCCCTGAATAATTCCACACCTAAAATGGTTAAATTACATATTGCCAACCTTCTTCAGGATCAACTCCAATGGCGATGGTGTTTTTCATAGTGACATTGACTGAGACAACTACATCAGCAAAATATGGAATATCAAGTGAAACCAGACGAATATCTGACCTTCTTGCAAAGATCAGGAAGGTAGTCATTCCTGCAAAGTTGAAAATGGAGTTCAATGCATAATTATTCCTTTTCTCAAATGTCCCTTCTTACTGCAACAAAAATTTTCAGCTGGCAAAGGTGATCTTGGCAATGAATAAAGCCACCAATTTATCCAAGACCATACAAGTAGGGCCATAAATGTGATGAAAGATCATAAGAAATACTGAATGTAGTTCTTTAACTATGTAATAATTATTTTTAAGCATATGCTTAAAGAAAGATACTGTTCAATATAATTTACCAATAGTACCTTCCTATATGCAAGCCAAATACAATATGTTGTGATAATCAGAATCTTTACAAGGTCCATTATCTAAAAAATTATTCATGTCTTCAGCTTATGCATATATCAAACCAATACAATAATTATGTATTTATCATATTCCACAGATGATATATTACTAGTTTCCAACAAATCCTAATGACATTCTTTTTTTTTAATTCATATTTATATCCCGCCCTTCTCCGGGGACTCAGGGCAGCTTACAATTTTTGGAATACAACCCAATGCGCTCGGCAATAGCCTTCCTTCCATTGTATATGCCTGCTTATTACTAAGCGGCATTTTTACAAAGTCAGCTTATTGCCCCCAACAATCTTGGGTCCTCAGTTTACCTACCCCGAGAGGATGGAAGGCTGAGTCAACCTTGAGCCTGGTGGGATTCGAGCCTGCAATAATTACAGGCAGCTGGAACTAAGTGCTAGGCTATTAACAGCCTGCACCACCAAGGCCCTTTTACATATTCTCATATGTAAACTGATGTATGTTTACAGTTTAAATTAATGTTATTAAAATTAGTAAAACAAAATATTCCATAACTTTGAAAAGCAGCAAGAATTCCATAAATATTACTATTCCACTTTACCAAGGTGTCTGTTAATGCATTTATGTCTGATACTATGAAGCATAGTGTTTCCTCCAAATTCTATGTACTTTAGTAAGTGATCAGACATAATTTATATAGGAACAAATTTTTATGCAGACATTTTATCACCATCAAAGCTATTCCTACTTTTGGCTGGAAAGTAGTAATAGCTACTGCAACACACAAAATTCTACCTGAAGTAGAAAATGTATTTATGTAAGTAAGTAAAATACTTGTAATTTGAGTATATAACATTTCTAGGGTCGGAATGTGGGGTTTAGGAGGCCTTAGCCTCTTCCAGGGACTAATAGAACCACAGAAGATAAGAGACCCACCAGATAAACACGTTCTGCCATCTGGTTGTAGGTTGATGCCAGTAGGACAAGAACAGCTGTAGCCTTTAGGAAGTGGAGCCAAGAGACAAAGATGACTGCATCCACCATTATTAATGTGGCACGGTGTGTGCACTGAAAGAGACAGTAGCGAAACCATGTATCAAAAGAAAGCGATTAGGAATAACTGTGCTTTACAAAATTCTATAGGCATAAATATATATCTCTGAATTGGGTAAGGGACAGGGATGGGATCCGACCGGTATAACTACTGGTTCTGTCGCTCTGCGTTGCGCATGCATGAGTCGCGCGAGTGCAATTTACGACCTGCTGAGCTGCCCGGACAGCTGAGCAGTGCTGCGTGAAAGTGCACAGCGGTTGGAAAAGCCCTTTTTTCCTGCTTTTTCAACCGCAGCTGTGTCGCACAAAGCAGCTGCGGTTGAAAACGCAGGAAATAAAGGTCAGGTAAGAGCCCGGGCAGGTGGGCAGGCAGGCCAAAACAGCAGCAGACATAGAATCAGTTTTATGTATGCTCTCTGTTTGCTGCTTTTCAGAGCAACCGGTTCTACAGAAGTGGACAGAACCGGTAGAATCCCACCCCTGGTAAGGCAATACTTTCCATAAAAACAAACAGATGCACAAGCTAATGCTTCAGGGTTCCAAATCTTTCAGCAAAATCTCCAGCTCATCAAAAGTCCATACCAATTTTTAATTTTTTCAGCCAACAAGGGTAGAGTGATAGATAATACTACCATTAGCTGAATTAAATTAACTTAATTACTACTCTAATGCAGTTTAATGTGTGTAAACAAAATTAAATATAGGTGGTTCCAGCTGCTTTTACATGTGATCCTGCCTAACTTAAAAAAAAAATAACAGCATTACAGGTAGTCCTTTATTTACAACCATTCATTTAGCAAACATTCAAAGTTATGATTGCATTGAAAAAGAGTAACTTACAACCGGTCCTTGCATTTATAGCATCCCCAGTCATGTGATCATGATTTGGGAGATAGGGCGGCATATAAGACCAAATGAATAAATAAATAAATAAACTTGGCATCCTTTGAACATTTTACAGCAGTTGCCATGTCCTGCAGTCAAAATAACTGCCCTTTGCAACCTTTCCAACCAGCTTCTGACAAGCAAAACCAATGGGAAAGTTGGCAGGGAAGGTCACGCAAGTTGCAGTCCCGTGATGTCTCACTTAATGCCTGAGGTGATTTGCTTAAAGACTACAGCCAAAAAGATTGTAAAATTGGCTGTAGTCACATAATGCATCTCTTATGACTGCACCATTTAACAACTAATTTTCCAGTCCCTGCTATGGTCATAAATTGAGGACTACCTGTAGAATTTTTAAAAAGGGGACTTGGTGGATATCAATGGGTGCCATCTAGTGGTACCGTAAACATTATGGCACTGCCAGAGTAGAATGAAAACCCTGAAATTCTTCCTGTCTGGAGCCCAAAGATGTGTAACTTCTTATCTTGATGCAGAAGACCTCCATACCTGCAGGTCTCTGCCGATGAAAGACATGGATGTCCATAAGGTTTTCTAGGTTGTCCTGTAGAGTCTCACGATCCAGCCCTGTCCTTTTGTCAGCACTCTGGATGCTTTTCATCTGCCAGTCTGTCCAGTAGATCCGACCTCCGTAAAGAGTGAGCCCAAATGGGTGAGGCAAATTGCTCCCGATCAGTATCTGTCAATCCCAAAAGCAAATCAACCAACTGCCAGGAAAAGAGCTGCCTTAGAAACAGCGGTAGACTATACAAAGTGTAGAATCTAATCTGGGTTGGTCACTAGGACCAGATCTTCCAAGCTTTTGGGCTCGTGTTGGAACCCATCCTCAGGAAACTTCTCTCTCACACACTCTGGTGACAGAGAAGTTCCCTGAAGATGGGCTCCAGCACGAGTCCAAAAGCTCAGAAGACTAAACCTCTGGTCCTGGACCGACCTAGATTGGATCCTGCAACATTATCCCAGGACATGTATATTTGCCTTCATTTTTGACAAACTGTAGAGCGACTATTCCCAACCTGATCCCTTTCAAATGTGCTGGACCTTCCTTCAGGGACCTGGCTGAGAATTATCATAGGCACCAGGGGAAGTTTAAGGCTGTGTCAACAATGCAGCAGAGTTTCCCATACATTTCACTATCTTAGTCTTTGCTCAAAAGTTATCCATTTGTCCCTTTAGAGGAGCAACTGAACTCCTCTGAAGATCAGAGCAGGGCATGTTGGATCAAAGAGAATACACGTATGTTTTCTGTAAACAAACGTATATCTCCTATTTACCCTTTCCCAGAAGTCAATTCAACTTGGCTATTTTACCTTTCTATCACTGCCATCCAGGCTAGCATACTCAATTGTCTTCATGCCAGCATCTGCCCAGTATAAGCGCTGAGACTCATAGTCAATAGCCAGTCCATTGGGCCAGGTCAGGTTGGAAGAGATGATCACCAACCGATCAGAAGCATCCATTCCTGCACGCTCAATCTTTGGGTTAGCTCCCCAGTCAGTCCAGTACATGAACCTGCATATAAATGCCCAAAATGGTGTGTAACTGCTAAACTTGATTAATCTGACAATTTTTATTTAACTGCATTAGGAAAGCAAAAGAACAGAACAGGAAAGAAAACTCTAAACAATTAAGGCTTTCCACTTTTGCAGTGGCTATTTAGGTATTTGCTTATGTTTGTCAAATATGCCAGCATCTTTTCATACGGTGTTGAATTATAAATTACAGTAGCTCCAGCCAAGATAGCCAAAAGTAAGGAATGCAGAGAGTTGTAATTTACAACATCTTACACATTAGTCAAAACGGTTACAAGTTACTCATCCCTTTTCTGCGGATAACTTTAATATGGTCATCCTCCTTATTCTTTCTGACTTATTAATGTTTGTTTGTAAGAGTTAACTCATAAGTAAGCAGATCCATACCCTTCAAAAGATTTTCATTCACCCCTATTAGCTGTAGCTAGTATCACCAATGACCAGGTTTGGTGCAAAATTCAACACTGTATTGTCTATTCTCAACATTAGAGAATACAACATTGTCTATCCCTGAACTAATCTTTTAAGGATATTGGGCATACAGGATATTAGGGATGGATCTTTGTTTTATGAAGATCATAATTAGCACATAATTAGCACATGAGAATGAACTCTACAGACTTTTCAAAATTATATATAAATTATATATAAAATTATAATAGTAAACTTTCAGGGATATCACTGTTACGAAGAACCAAATGCAAAGACATACAGGAATTGCATCAATGCAATCTTAAGGGAAAAGTTCTCACCTTCCAACAGGGTCCACCACAATATCTCTTGGTCTGTCTAGGTTTTCCCATATTAGAACAGTCCTCATGGTCCCATCTATGTTAGATACCTCTATCCGGTCTGTTCCTGCATTCGATAGAAAAGGGAAAGAAAAAAATAATGAGCCTTCAGAACCAGGAAAAAAAATAATAAAAGAAAATAATCCATACTGAAATGTCATTCACACACCATGTTGGAGAAAACCAAGGTATATATACCTTGGTAATGAAGGTATATCAGCAAAATGACTTCATCAGCAGGCCTACAAAGTATCCTCAGTCGAGAATAATCACTCCTGACCTCTATAAATTTTTTGTAATTAGTTTGATCAGCATATCTAGTTATCCTTATTCAAAAACTATTTGTTCTATTAAAACAAGTAAAACACAGGATCATTTTACTAAAACCTTTCCTTTACAATAGGTTTGAATGCGGTCCCGTGTTCTTTTTCTCCATAAGAAAAACAAATTTATTCAGATAGGCTGAAAATTCTAGAATGTTTCAATTTGTAAATTCAAAAACACCATTTGAATTATTCCGTAATTTCAGTGCTACAATACAAAGCAAACTTTCACATTTGCATCTGCCAATAATATTGACAAACCAAGTACATCAGTGTCAGATTAAAATGTGTAACTGGAACATTTCCAATAAAGTGGCATGCAGAGACATGTCTGCAGGAATAAATTGAGATGCTAGAGATTTTCCTATTTCAGAACACTCTTTTATTAAATTACAGAAAATTAGTTCTTACTCCCAGACTTTCTATGCAACCTGTCCACTGTTTACAGGAAAGTGAAATGTTAATTAAGTCGTCATGATCATAGAGTTTGAAAGAATCTCATTCATATATCTCCATAGATGCATCGGGAATAATCCTGCTAAGAATTTGGAAGGCAATTTTTCAGTGTGTGATTAGCTTTTAGAGTAACCAATGAACTCTTGCATATGGCAGTGGTCTTCAGTACCTGCATCTGTCCAGTACAACTTGTTTGTGACCCAATCAACAGCAAGACCAGCTGGGCTTTCAAGACTGCTCTCCACCAAAATCTAGCAACAAAACAAACACAATGAAACTTTGAGGGCAATATTGCTCTAACCCAAAGCACTGGCCTTTCTTGGACTATGGATGTTCAGTTGTTTAAATAGAGATTTGGAATTAATCCACCTTAAGACATATACATGGAATATACAGTATTCCTCAAATAGTTGAAAAAACAGAATTTAAAGATTAGATAGTTATAATGAGCCAAAAAAGGTGTAACAAAACAAACACCAAGAAGACAAGCAACTTATATGCTTCCACTGAGCTTCTGTGGGATATTACCTCCTGGCCTGTTCCATTCCATTTTGCCCGACTAATGGAATCAGTGCTAACATCTGTCCAGTAGACATAGTCACCCTGTGCATCCCAGTCCAGAGCCACAGCACTGCGCACATCTGCCAAGGGGATGACAACATCAGACAGGTCTTCTGTGTCGAAGCTGATACGACGGATGTCCATCCTTCGGGCAAAAAGCAGGAACTTGTCAAGACCTGATCAAAGGTCGAAAGGTCTTCTTTTAATATCTCTAACAGAAAATTATGGTAACAAACACAAAAAATGTGATCTTGGCACAACGAAATTCTTTTACATCCATGTTTTCTAATGGATCCAATCTATAATGGCAGGCCAGACCTGAACTAGCACTAGCCCTTAAACTTATATACTGCTTCATGGTGCTTTACAGCCCTCTCTAAGTAGCTGACAGTGTCAGCATATTGCCTCCAACAACCTGGGACCTCGGAAGAATGGAAGGCTAAGTCAACCTTGAGCTGGTTAGGATTGAAGGAATTGCTTTTAACCGGCTGGCAGTGAGACCAGAGTTAGCCTGCAACAGTGCATTCTAACCACTGCGCCACCATGGCTCTTAAATAACTAGCAAATAAGTACAAAGCAAAAGGAAGTGAGCATAAAATTTTGAAAGAGGGATTTTAGATTAGAAGAAAAAAGGACATATTCTTAAATAAAATGTCCTTGTATATAAGGACATGACAAGGTACCCTGCTAGCATTAGCTAGTCAGGTGCCTTTAGAAAGCCTAGAAAGAAAAAAATTAATCAAAAACTGCCCTTCATTAGCAATTCTAATAACTGAGTTTCTTCTGCGTCTGACCCCATAGTTTCAATGTAATTTTTTTTGCATTAAGGGCTGACAAACCAATTTTCCATTAATAAACTAACTTTAAAAATCAATCAAGCAACAGGCTGTCACTGCATTTAGAGGCAAACTGTTCTACCCACTACACATTGTGTGGAAAAGCAATTGATTGTGAATGACAAATTATTTCATTGAGTGACTTGCAGTTCTAATATTATCTCTATCCAACTTCTCTCTACCATTACATTCTCAGCATTTTATAAACTTCCATAACCTTCCTACCCTAGCAGTCTTTTTAGTTGTTTGAAATATATATATATATATATATATATATATATATATATATATATATATACTATATTTTCCAATTAAGCAAGAAACCGTATCAAGCTAAGAAATATAACTTTATTTCCCGAAGGCAAGGACTCCATCTTTCCTTGCAGAGAAGATATCCCAAATCCTTTATCATGCCACCGGTGCTTTTCTGCAGCTGAACTTTTGATTTGTTTTGTTTATAAGATTGGAAAAATGTATTCTATATTTCATATGGAAATTTGGAAAAACAGCAACAAAAACTCCAAATGTCATTCTGCCATCAATTTCATTAACACGTTGTAATATTGGCAATCTATTGTGAACACTTTCTCCACAACCTCTTCATGTGAAATTTACTCTTTTGTTTAAACGTAATTTTGTTAAAATTCTGTAATCTCTCTCATGGGTGTGCACACAGACATGTTACAAAGGTACATAAATGCCTTATCACACTTACTCTGGGCACAAGTATGGCCGCTAGTCTTCCGAAAACCTGTGGGACATGCGCAGGTATAGCCCTTGTTATTTGGCAAACAGAGATGAGTACAGCCACCATTGTTGTTTCCACAGCGATTTCTCCCTGCTCGAATAGCCAAACAGAGGTATTTTATATATACATAGCTATACATATGCACACATAAACACAAATTACCATAGCCTATATAGGGAAAAGAACCAGAGATACAATGAAGCCGGTTCTATTTTGGAACTGCTTAATTTATTGTGCATTTGTATCTGTCTGGTGTAATTCTAAATAGAAATATTCAGCACTGACATATAAAAGATGTAGCCATATACTTTTTTCATATTTTGAAACTATTTTTGTGATACAGCAAGGAAACATGTTGCTACGCCACTAGTATTGGTATTAGGCCAAAGGTAATTTTTATTAAATTGTGGACTTTAATACTACCAAGATGGTAAAGCATGAATAAAATTAATGAAGTTATTTACTGCAATTCAACATTTTTTCACAATAGCAGAGACAGCTTAATTAGGAAATCTTTTTCCAGGTACACAGAAATATACTAACAACAATAGTAATATAACAATGACAATAATGAAAGATTATCATATTATACCATCATTTATGAATTTATGTGGGGAGCTGCTTGGCCATTGCTGCTTAGAAAACATTATAGCTATTCATTTTTACCTGGGATTATGTCTTTGGAAACACTGCATGTTTTCTGAATGTACAGCACTGATCAAACAAATTGAATCACTAAGACAAATTTTTATACTTTACAAAGAGTGTTAGATTGAGGAAGTATTTGCTTGACTATATCTAGTAACAGAACAATTGTCTTTTAGCAATAATATTTTGCCTTTTCTCTCTGCAGTTACCTGCTGGTTGGCGTTGAGGATGCAAAGTATGGATATCCATGGGGAAATGAAGCTTGTTACGGATGATCTCTTGATTTTTTCCAGTAAATTTGTTGGCACTGTTTATACTTTTGGTATGCCAATCTGTCCAGTACAGGCTATCTTCAAATACAGTGATAGCAAATGGATGTGGAAGGCCTGCAGCAAAAATCCAGTAAAAGTAGATGAAAAGGTTATGGTCATTGTTTACTGTTTCTAAAGGTTGCTTCTACCTCTGAGGCAAAAGAGGGTCTCTTTCATTTAATAATACCTCCAAAACTAAGCAAACCTGCTGCTGGTTTCTGCTGCCTTAGTATTCTATATTGCCAGTTCTCCTGGAGATAAAGGCTAATATCACAGTTGCAATTTGCTACCCATATTGTATGTCCCATCCAATGAGATTCTATAACTTGTTTATGAATTGGTAGATACCAACCACCAGATATAGTTTTGAGAGTACTGCTGGCATTAGTGTGGTGAAAAAACAGATATGGGATGGAAGCAAATGACTAATGATCTGAAACTCCTGGCATCAATGATCTGATTTGCCACACAGTATTATCTGAGTTACTCAGAGCATTCCTTAGTACCATTGCTTATCTAGTAGATGACAATCCCAATTTCCTTATCTTACCTTGACTAATAACAGCCTTCCTGTTCTTTCCATCCAAATCGGCCCTCTCAATAACATGATGCTTGGCATCTACCCAGTACATCCGATGCCCTGCATAGTCAATAGTTAGCCCATTTGGCCAAAAGAGATGAGTATCAGCAATAATGCGCCGATTGGATCCATCCATGTTAGAGTATTCAATGCGAGGAGTGTTTCCCCAATCTGTCCAATAGATGGTACTATTGGAAAAGAGGAAAAATGTGAACAGTGGAAGTTCCTCGAAAGGGCAACAGACATTGCTCACCAAAAACAGCCACTAGTTCAGCAATCTAAAGCCAAAGACATAATTCAACTGATTGTATTGAGCTGATGAAACCAAACAAGGATAACAGATTCAGGCTATGATTATACAAGATCACAATCTTTGTCAATAAACTGTTAACCAGAATCTTTTGGCTTCACAACTGAGTACCTACAATGGCTTTCTTCAAACTGAGTACGCTCCAGATGGACAAAGTTAATTTTCCAGAATTTTAGCTAGCATGGTTATTGCTCAGAATTCTGGGAGGTACTTCACACGACTGGAGGGTAATACATTTGAAAAAAAACTAATCTATCCTAACATAGCTTACATTATAATAGGACATCCCTGTCCTATTGTTTCTTTTACTGTTTCTTTTATTTTTCTTATATGTATTCATTTCATGTATTCACAACTATGTTTACCCTTATACTTATTATCTTGTAAGCGATTGACAAATCAAATAAATAAATAAATAAATAAAATTACAGAATACAAGAGAATGTGTTCTTTTAATAAGGCTATCAAAAGAGTACATTAAGTTTCAGTAAATAGAATTATGTTACAAAATATTCCAAGTTTAGTGTGTAGAGGAGGTGATTTTTACAGATTCCTTCTTCTATCTGCAGATCTTCTAAAATGGGGAATGAGGTGTCACCAGGCGCAACAAGCAAAAAATAATAAAAGTAATAACACATTTGTAAAAAAAATCACCAACTCCCTTTTTCTCCCTCTAGGGGAAATTTTCATTAGTTTTCATGATATTTTACATATGGAATGTGCTAATTCATTTGTAGAATGGCAACTGTAGATTTGGCTCCAGGCAGCCAAAGTGGAGTCTTCACTCAGCAAATTTCATCTGATAAATTAAGGTAACAAGCAGCGAGTATCTCATACTCACCCTTCCATAGGGTGAAGAGCAATTGCACGAGGTTTCTCTAGATTCTTCCAAAGAAGTACCTTCCGATGCATTCCATCCAAATTTGCCACTTCAATGCGAGATGTCCCAGAGTCTGTCCAGTATAACTTGTCATGGATCCAGTCAATGGCTAGCCCACCTAGGACCCAGAGGAAGGAAGAGTGTGATAAGGAATGGTTGTTTAAGAATAGTCCTATTGAGCCATGGCTAAAGCTATCCTGATCTATAAAAGGAAAATTAAAATTAAAAGGAAAATTAAAATTAAAATATTTAGGTAACTATTTGAAATGTCCATGTAAATGTAGATAGATAGATAGATAGATAGATAGATAGATAGATAGATAGATAGATACATAGATACATAGATACTGTAGATACATACATACATACATACATACAACCATAAGCCACACTTAATTTTAATGGCATGCTGCACTCCACATCCAAGTGGAGATTGGAGAAAGAGTAACCAAGGCCTGATTTACATTTACATTTAATTGAAAATCAAGTTAAATACAATTCATTTTATTTTATCCTATGCTTCTAATAATGTTCCTCTTCTTCTCCAGTAAAACAGATGATTGGTGGTTATTATGAGAGAGCTCTGAGGGCTGCAGCAAGGTTTTAGGGGTTACATTCTACTCTGGAGACCCAGGTTATGCAACTTTAGAGTTGCTTCCATAAAGAGAGGCAACATAACAAGTTTGATAGATAAATATAAACAAAGAAATAAATTTTGCTACATACAGAGCTGCCATTTTTACTTCTGAAACCATTAAAGATATTTACCTGGACTCTCCAACCCTGTAGACACCACTTCCTCCACGTTACTACCATTCAGATTGGCCCTCATAATGCGGTCCAGTGTGACATCAGACCAGAACACTAATTCCTTGCTATGATGGAAATCCAGTGCAATGGCATTTTCAAGGTTGTTTAGAAGCAAAGTGTACTCGGAGCGGTGGGGTAAGACCTGTCGGATGTCAATCCGATTGGCAAAAAGCAGCACAGGTTCTGGCCCTGAAGGATACATGCAAAGAGATGTGAGAAGACAATTGTCTGGACACCAGTCAGATTATAATGGCAGCACAGAATCAGTTCACAAATAGAAAACAAACACAGAAACATTATATGTAGGCAATAATTCACATTGCTTAGAATTATACTTGCATACTGTAGCTCCCTCCACTGTATTTTATTTGGCTATTCGGCAGTTAGTTAGACATGTAATAACTTATAAAGCCCTAAATGGCTTGGGTCCAGGGTATTTGCAGGAACACCTCCTGCCAGCATCACATTCTGATCGCCCTGTCTGCTCCCATAGGAGGCGCCTCCTTGGGATACCGTCAGTTAGGCATTGTCGGCTGGCGGTCCCCAGGGCTAGGGCCTTCTCTGTGGGAGCACCCGCCCTTTGGAATCAACTCCCTGTGGACCTCCGTTTGGCCCCTGATCTCCGCTCCTTCCGCTGGGACCTGAAGACTTGGTTGTTTCAACAGGCCGGCCTGGAATGACCTGGGAGGGGGGTTTTTAAGGGTTACTTTTTAAGGGTTATTTTAATTAGTATTTGACTTGTTGTATTTAATCTATTTTTATTGTAAATTTGCTCTTTTTAATGTTCGCCACCCTGAGTCCTTAGGGAGAAGGGCGGCATACAAGTCGAATAAATTATTATTATTATTATGTGGGAACCAGCATTCATGAAAAGTGATTGTTCAGTAAGTGGATCATGTCATCCCTAGCCTTTTTGTTTTTGCTAATGTCTGTAGTTCCTATCCTGGACTCAGTCTTTTCCTTGCAGCTGGGAATAGGAAACCCCGACCCCCTCAACACTAGTCCAGCTTTTTCCAACCAAAAAGGTGTTGGACTATAACTCCCATCAAATCAAGTAAACAGATCCCAAAATGCATTGTCAAGGAATAATGGAAGCTGTATTCCAGCCCGACTAGAGTCATCAGGCTGTGGAAAAATAGACCAGCCTCCTTATGCAAGCAGCAATTGAAAATTAAATACTGTGGAGAAACTGAAGCCGTGAACTAAGCCAGTAGTCATCCATCAGATACACGGATGGATTCTAAGCATTGAATGATCCCCCGTGCCTGGAGCTGAAGACTCTTTCTTACCCTTCAATACAATACAGTCTTTATTGATTAACCCTTGGGCCATATCAAAGTGCAAAGTTCCAGCAATAAATTGTTGTTAAAATTTGATAAAAACAATTCAAAATGGAATTTAGTAAAATACAATTTAAAATGGAATTGGATAAAATACAATTTAAAATGGAATCAGAATAAAATACAATTTAGATAAAATAATAATCAAATACAATCTAAAACGAGGTTGTAATAATGTAGAATAATTTAAGATATAGATAAAATATGACAGCATCATAATTCTGAGTCGCCCCTACAATCCACCCCAATCAGTCCCACATTTCTTACCCAGGGCTTTGCAGCTGCGCTTGTCTGGGCGAAGCTCATAGCCTTGTTCACACCAGCACTGGAAACCACCCTCACTGTTGGTGCACCCCTGACTGCAATAACCTTCCTCTGCACATTCGTTCACATCTGGAATAAGAAAAGGATAAAGAGTATGAAACTAAAGAGAAAAGGGTAAATAGTTTGGTTTTGGATTCCATACTGCGATGCTTATTTATTTATTTTAAAATTTTATATTGCTATTATTTTTTGTCTTTTAATGACCCTTTGAATCGGGGTGGAGTCGGGGCAACTGAATGGAGCTGAGTGTTTACTGTCCAGATGCCCTTCCTGTCGCCAATGGGGAGTTCGCAGCAGGTATTTTTCTCATTGGGCCCAGAGAGAGAAATATGTGCCGCTACCTAGGATCAAACTCATAGCTTCCTGAGATGAGAGCTCCACTTCTAGGCCACTGCACCATTCAAATATTTATATCGCTATCTGTCTTGTAAAACACAACTCTAGGCAACTCTCAGAGATAATAAAACTGAAACAGTAAAAGATAACCCAGAATATCAAGCACTTAACTGATCATTTCTAGCCCATCAATCTACACAATTTGTAACCCATTCATACTATGAATGTAATAAAAAACCCTCCTTTTTATGATGTTGGAGTTCTTTTTTTTTTCCTTTGTCCTATTACCTTCATACTATGTACTAGGTCAGCGATGGTGAACCTTTTTGTTGAGGTGTGCTGAAAGCGTGCGTGCTGACACCCACAATGCCCCCTGCACATGCGCACGCAATACCCCCATCCCGCCCCCTTACCTGCACTGTGCATATGTGTGCCTCCCAGCTGATTTTTGGAATACCAGAAGTGCCTGTTTTCAGCCTCTGGAGGGCCTCGGGAGCCTCGGGAGGCTGAAAACAGGCCCATTTCGGCACTTCGGGTATTTCCGGAAGGCCCATTTTTCACCCTCCCGAGGCTACAGAGGCTTCTCTTGAGCCTCCGGGAGGGCAAAAGCACCCTCCCCCGAGCTCCAGAGGCCCTCTGGAGGCTGAAAACAGGTACATTTGGCTGGGCTCACGTGCCCACACAAATGGCTCTGCATGCCACCTGTGGCACACGTACCATAGGTTCACCATCACAGTACTAGGTAGTAGGATAAAGGGGGAAAATTCAGTCAGACTACCAGCTTTTCTACTGTAGGTGCTTCAAAACAAGGCCATTATATACAGCTACTGGTTTAAATCATTATTTTTTTGAAATGCAGAAAATTCTCTTCCCATTGGAACCTTCACCATTTTTCTATTGATTCTACTTTGCTTTTTTTAAAAAAGACTATTAAGAGAGGGTTGATAAAGTGTCTTTGACTGATAACATTAGGACCGGTGGTTTGGAAGCACCAACACAAATCAGAAAGGTCCACATAATTATACAATTGAACTTGGTTAATGCCACTGCCTGCCAGTGCTATGACTTTAGCAAGGACAATTTCATTCCTAGTTATACCTACAGATGCACTTAAGTGTTCAAGCTGCTTACCCAGACATAATCTACCATCCTCCAGAAGCCTGTAACCTGTATGGCAGGTACACTGCACTATTCCGCGAATCATCTGGCATTTCTGGGCACAGTCCCCATTGTTGACATTACAATTTTCCTCTCCAGTTCGAGGACCTGTGTAAAGATCAGAGGCAAAAAATGATTGTAACGCAACCATTCTTTTAGAATTTTCCTCTTATCTAGGACAAAATGATAAAAAATGCCTAAGATGGTAGTAGTCAGGAGGGGAAAGAAGAGTTTGTATTCTCAAGTGGAAAAAAGAGACACCATATTTCACACAAACAATTGCTCCTAAATAGTCAAGAAAGGAATAATTCCTGTATCTTGGCTAAGCTTAGCTTGGCTCTTCAATATATGCCTGGAATGCCATCTTCTGCCACAAATAGCCTTGCATCCATTAAAACAATCCAGAAAAGACAGACTAGGGTTTGATAAGATAATATAGGAAAAGAAAGAGTGAAAATGCCAGATTAAGTCATCACCCCAATGTTCAGAATATTCTTACAGGTAGTCTACCAATTTACAACTCTTCGCTTAATGATCATTCAAATTAATGATGGCCTTAGAAAGCATGTTGTATAGCCTATAAAACACTTCTGGCCATTGCAAAACGTCAACATGGACACGCACGCCTGCACACACACAAACACACACACACACACCGCACCAGTCATACAACCGCTATCTAGGTCCTTGGCAACCTATTTGCCAAGTGCCCATGATCATGCGACTGCCATTTGAAAAATTCTCTGCCAGTTTCCCCAAAAAGCCAATGGGGAAATGGGCAGGGAAGGTTGCAAGTTGATGCGGGGTGGCTGAAAGAGCTTCCTCCTGAAGGATTTCAGCTTTGAACAAACAGGCATGAAGAATTTCAGCTCCATGCTAACAGGCATGGAGCGGAAATCCCTTGACAAGGAGTTCCTTCAGCCAATCCCCAGAGATGAAAAGGAAAGCCAAAATCCAAGCAAGATTTTCAGTCCCTGAACAGGCAGCGTGGGAAGGTAAGGAGTGCAGAGAGTGCCTCAAGGGGTTGAGGGAGGTGCTGGGAGACTCAGTGTAGGCTGTGCACAAGTGCTCACTCAGGGGCTGAAAATCCTTCTTGCATTTTGGCAGGGAGGATTATCAGCTCCTGAGCAGAGAGACACTCGCATGCTGCCTGCTCTGCGTCTCCCTGGCTCTTCCTCATCCCCTTGAGGCACCTGCACTCCTTACCTGGCACTCCGTACCTGGGATTCCCTCTGCTTAACAACCCACAAGGTCACTTAACAACTGCAAATCTTGGGAGTGCTGAGATTGCAGGTGTTGACCGAAACAGTCACATGACATCATTAAGCTCAATGACCGAGATTCTGGTTGCGATTCTGGTTGTAAGTCAAGTCACTTACGGCAGTTTTGGGCAGGGCTCTCATCACTGCCATCTCCACAATCGTTGGCACCATTACACAGCTTCCGTTGGCCAATGCAGCGCCCATTTTCACACAGAAATTGGTCAGGGGAACATTGCGGGATCCCTGAATGAAGAATTTTCAAAATTATAAAATGGACAGCTTGAACTTAGCACAGATTCTAGCTCCAAAAAAAAAAAAGAAGGCATTCAATTGTACAATTTTTACCCGAGTCCTCACAGTCTTCCTCATCGCTGTAGTCAGAGCAGTCTCCCTCCCCATCACAGCGCCAAGATAGCCGAACACAGCGGCCAGATTTACATCGGAACTGGTCCGCTGTGCACATAGAGGTTGCTGAGGAAACAAACGTGAACAAGAATTTCAACATGGTTTCACCATTCGCTTTTCTATTATCTTACTTGCTGCCCCTAGGCTGGACCTGATTTACAAGTCCCAGGGTACTCACTGCAGTTTTTCTCATCCGACTGGTCATCACAATCAAAATCACCATCACACCTCCAGCCAGCATTAATGCACAAGCCACTGTTGCACATGAACTCTCCGGGGCGGCACGGCTGGTGAGAGGCTACGGAGATAAACAGTATATGGTAATTCACACTCTCATTCAGCCCAAATTAAGCCCAAGAGATTCAGTTTGCTATCTGGAGGGAAAGCTGAAAAGCTTCTGATTTGAATATTGGAATGACAGATGCCCATCACAAATTTTCTCTGTTACTCCTCCCAGGAAGCACATCTGACCCGAAAAGAAGACAGCAATGCCATTTAATCTGAGTCTGCAGGCCCTTGCCTGCAAGTAACTTACAGCAATCAGATTCATCGGACCAGTCCCCACAGTCATCATCTCCATCACAGTGGTAAATGTCCAGGATACAACGCCCATAGGCACACTGGAATTCCTCTAGGTTACATGTTGCTGCTGGAACATCTGATGCTAAAAGGGGAATGAAAAAAGAAAAGAAAAGAAAGATTAACAAGAGATTCCCTACACTGTTCTGTGATTCTGGTGAGGCACAAAATAGAAAGCAATAGCAATAGCACTTAGACTTATATATCACTCCATAGTGCTTCACAGCATTCTCTTAGCAGTTTACAGAGTCAACATATTGCCCCCAACAACCTGGGTCCTCATTTTACCTTGGAAGGATGGAAGGCTGAGTCAACCTTGAGCCAGTCAGGATTGAACTCCTGGCAGTGGGCAGAGCCAGCCTGCAATACTGCATTCTAACCACTGCACCACCATGGCTCCTAGCAAATAGAATGGCAAGCATCATGCACAAGCTGTCATTACACTGAAAGTTATCAAACACTAGTGGTAATTGGCCTCCTGCCCCCTCAAACACCTGCTTTGAACCAAGTGTTCGTTGCTTCATAAACATCCACAAAAAGATGAACAGTAAGGTCTTCCACCATTCTTTAAGATTATTTCATGTCACAGCCTAGGAAATGTGAATTAGGAAACTCTTACATATTCCAGCTGCTTTTATTGAATAGCATAGGTCTTACGTCTGTTCATATCCTACCAAGATGCCATCATGCATAGAATTAGCACAATGAAAGTTGATGGAGACATACACAAGGTTCTCTCTCTACACACTGAAGTACAACAGAGATTATACAACTGAAAAGCAGCATTTATGAATATGAAGCACACTTTATGAAGGTGGACAATAGCAAAATCCACTAAGCAAATCCACATAGACACCTTCATAATAAACACAGAAATAGCACATGCCAGTAGATTTACTACATATTCAATTCCACCACTGATTTTATCATATGTTGATTGCCATGATTATGTATGCACTCTGATGTGAAGACTCATTTGTGACTGACCACAAGCATTCCAATGGCTTTCCTTGTGTTCAAGAGAATGAGGGCATGGTGTTCTCCAAAAGCCTAAAGAAACAAGTTAACCTCCAAGATAGCTTCCAGGCAATACAAAGCTATAATTTTCTGTATCTCTGGAGATGACTATGCAAAGGTTTGCAATTAGCCAAGCTGCATGACGGAACAGAGGAACTGTTCATTTGAGGATTTTGTTCGACCAATGCTCTTAAGCAAAAGTCACCATGAATTGCTGTGGCAAGCCTTTGAAGAGTACCATTTATCTCAAAATGATGCCAGGACAAACATTTCCCCCTTTCTCTCTGCTTTGTAGAAGAATTCTTCCTAGGCACATACAACATTGGTCCAGAACTCAGTTTAATTTAAGACAAAAGATGTACGATGCTGCCCTTTCACCAACGCAATTAAGCCCAGAGAACAGAATTCTTGGTGTTAGATAGCCAAACATCAGCAGCCTGTAAAAATTCAAGGTTTTGAAAAATCACTACTGCAACAGAAAGGAGGCTTTTGGAAGGATGTTCAAGCAGAATGACCCCAGCAAAATCATTCAGGACTCTTAACAGCCTCTGGGTCACACTTTCTGGCACTGCACCTGTTTTCAATTACAAATGGTAAGAAGCAGGGGAGAGAAAAGAGCACAAGAGGTGGTAAAATGTATGTTTGAAATTGGAGGCCCAGAGAGTCCTTAGTTATCTTGAGTGCCCTCTGGGTAGAAATATGGAAATATACATCAAATTGACAATAATTATAATAATGATTCAGCATAGGTTTTGAGGGCACCATGTTGGGAAAGAGTGGTTTAAACTGAGGGAAATTTTCTAGTTTGCTTCTGTGGTTTTTTTTTTAAATAAAGCATTAGACTTTTAGAAATATACAGGAGAGCTTGTTAATCTCACTAAACCCATGCCTCTAACACAGCTAGGTTTCTGAAGAAAATACATGTTTTAATAACCAGTAGGAAAAGTACAGGCAATGGCAAGGGGAGAGTGAAATTGGCTTCCTCTCCAAGACTTTCCTGGCTCAGAAATCTTTACAGCTCTGGCTTTTGGCCAGCTCTCATTATCTCTGAAGATAAAAGGCAAATCCCACCCCACACCAGCACCGCCCCCAGGATTCCCCACCCTTGCCCTTCAGGAGCTGGACGCCTTTTATTGTCTTCTCCCTCTGAACCTTTTGAAGTTTCCTCCTATCTAGAACATATTATGAAAAATGCCCTTGAGGCAGGAGTGGGGGAGGAGACTCTGCCTCTGTCTGCTGAGAATCCAGTTAACTCCTCAGATCTGGGAGGAAGGGTAGAAACAGAAAACTGAATGAAAATGTGAGCTAATGTGGAAAGGGAACAATTCACAATGGCTGGAGCTGGCTTCCTTGATATTATTAAAAAGTAGGTCCAGGGATGTTTGAAATGGATGACCCAAGGGCACCCAGACTGGGAGAAAGGCAACAAAGAGTGCTGGAAATCATTCATCAAAATAACTTCAAATAATGTTTGGGGGTGTGTGTGCCTACAACAAAGGACACCCTCTCTGATCATTTACTTTAATGTAGCCACTTTGTCAAGCAGACTTAAGTCTTGGTTCAAAGTCCTAATAATCATAAAACAAATAGAACTCTCTCAGTCTACTTGAAGATACTACAGTGCAAGACTACAAAACAAAACAAAAATGTACTAGGAGCTAATGTGAAACCACTTGCAGAGTACTTTGTTCCTATTTTGAATGTATCATTTATCAGCAGGAAGACTCAAATCCAGGAAGCCCCCACTGGAACTTGCACAATATCTGCCCGACAACTAACATCAATTCCCAGTGGAAAGCCAACTGGTCGCAGAACACCCAGACATAGGAAGCCATATAAATGACCCCCACAAAAAAAGGTGCCAGGCTTTGAACTACCACATCAGCAATGGACAATCCTGAATAGGATTCACACCTCACATGGCATCTGCCAGGACTTTCTGTACAAATGGGGCATAGCATCCTTCCCTTAGTGCAGAGGTCTCCAAACTTGGCAACTTTAAGACTTGTGGGGTTCAACTCCCAGAATTCTGGGAGTTGAAGTCCAACAAGTCTTAAAGTTGCCAAGTTTGGGGACCCCTGCCTTAGTGTGACTACAGGGTCCCATGTCAAAATGTAGATCACATTGTGACTGGCTGTAAGCTGAGGGCATATACCAGTCCAGTATCTGACTTATTTTTAATATAAACAATGCTGGGCTCCAATGGTTAGATGCCTAGACATTAATATTTGAACATAGATCTTTTTGACATATATATTTTATTGGGTTTGTTGGAAGAATTATCCTTCTGGGTTCAGTTCCAAGTGGGGAAAAAGACACTGGAAACTTGGGAGGCTGTTTGGAAGGTTTAATGGTGGACAGGGCCACATGGCCTGGAACTCCAGAGTGAAAAGGAAGGATGATCACATGCTTCAAGGTGAAGGAAGAGATCAAGAAAGAAAAAGGCTGAGGTGGTGAGAGTGCCTAGGTTTTATAACCTTTGTTGGGATTTGAATTGGAGCTTGTATTCTGATTGGTTGTCAGACTCCCATGGGGCCATGCAGGGGCAACTCTGTAGGCTGTCCTGAGTTCCAGGCTTGGTTGAGCCTTGCTGGATGATGATGCACTGAAAGGGCTTTTGAGCAATTGCTATAGCTTTACCTGAAGATCTTTGTTATGTAAAGTATTCTGGCCCAGGCCTTAATGGCCCACCCATTAACAAAGGTGGGGGTGAGCTTCGACTTCTGAGGTGAGTTTCTGCTTCTGAGTTTCTACTCTCTTTAGGGGAAATATTCTGCCTTTTTAATATTTCCCAGGATATTTCATTTTTCTAGGAGAGGGGTGGGTGCTAACTTCCTGCAGGTTCTACTGATCTAGTTGAAATGTTAATTTATATTGCTAGTCCGTGTATGATATGCCATATGCTAAACAAATCCTATTTTGAGCAAAATATTATTTTCAACATAACTCTGTTTCTGCATGGTTTTGGATTACCATTATGAATGGAAGTTGCGATATGGTCAATTTGCTTTCCAGGCTCTATTTAAGACACTCATTATCACATGTAAAATCTTGCGTGTTTTATACCCAAGTTACCTGCAGGGCTATCATTTGAAACCTAGGTTCTTTTATCTTTTCTCCTAGGATATTCCATCCCAACTGAGGGAGGATGTTTACCAAATTAGACCCCCCCTGCAATTTAAAATGGGCAAACTGGAACAAACTACAAAAGCCTTGGTGGTGCAGGCTGTTAAATGCCTAGCACTTAGTTCCAGCTGCCTGTAATTATTGCAGGCTCGAATCCCACCAGGCTCAAGGTTGACTCAGCCTTCCATCCTCTCGGGGTAGGTAAATTGAGGACCCAAGATTGTTGGGGGCAATAAGCTGACTTTGTAAAAATTCCACTTAGTAATAAGCAGGCATATACAGTGGAATGAAGGCTACTGCTGAGCGCATTGGGTTGTATCCCAAAAAAATTGTAAGCTGCCCTGAGTCTTTGGAGAAGGGCGGCATATAAATGTAATTAAAAAAAAAACTAGCAACAGAAAAATAATGGAAGCATTTAAAAAAAACCCATTTAAAGGAAAAATATGAATAATAAAATTATGGATCCAATGAAGCAATTGCAGTGCAACCACATAAACCCATAATAAGCATTACATAAAAAAATAAAAAAAATAAAAAAATAAAAAATAATCCATGGTTTAATGAATATTGGCACGAATCAGGAAAATATATATTAAAAAATTCCAATCCCTGCTAACTCACCTTCCAACGTAAGCACGCTTTAGCAATCCTAATATTAAAGCACAAAGGTCTCAAGCCATGTTGAGATTCAAATAAAAATACCAAATGTTCAGTTCCAAAAGTTAGAAAAGTTCAGATCTAAAGAGGATTGTCCCCGCTCATCATCATCTCTAAGCAACATCAGAATAGAACAGCCTGTTTTGCCATCCTGGGAAGGGGGCTACAAAGTTAGAGTTAGAAGGAATTCAGGAACTGTCCCTAATCATCCAAGAAGAATGCTGCCTTTCATCTGTATCACGACTTTCATTCACTCTTTTATCACATAGCAGCAAAGGCATGCCACCTCATGATCTGATTGGTTACTGTGCACCTGTTCACCTCCCCCCCCTTCATTGGTTGTTCATTACATCCTAAGGCCCACCAATTAAAAGTGACACCGTACTGATGGATTGTTAGGTCAAAACATTGCAAACTTCTTTCCTCCCTTGCCTTCTTGATTAGTTTTCACACATCTGGACTCTCCTATCAGTAACAAAGTTATACAATCCTCCAACTCCTCATTTTCTGTTTTTCGATTCCACTCCATTCCTCCACTTACTCAATAAGAGCCTTGGTGGTGCAGGCTATTAAACGCCTAGCACTTAGTTCCAGCTGCCTGCGATTACTGCAGGCTCGAATCGCACCAGGCTCAAGGTTGACTCAGCCTTCCATCCTCTCAGGGTAGGTAAATTGAGGACCCAAGATTGTTGGGGGCAATAAGCTGACTTTGTAAAAATGCCACTTAGTAATAAGCAAGCATATACAATGGATGAAGGCTATTGCTGAGCACATTGGGTTGTGCTCCAAACATTGTAAGCTGCCCCGAGTCTCTGGAGAAGGGTGGCATATAAATATGAATAAAAAAATAAAAATAAAAATAAATAATTCTACAAATAAATAAGCTGTAATTCTCACCTTAGTATCAAAAGTCTTATGTATACAGATAACCCTTGACTTTTAACTATTCATTTAGTGACCATTCAACGTTACGAGGGGGGGCTGAAAAAAGTGATTTACATTTGGTCCTATGACCGTTGCCGCATCCCCATGGTCACATGACAAAAAATTGGGCACTTGGCAACCCGCATGTATTTAAGACCGTTGCAGTGTCCTGCAGTCACATGACCGCCATTTGCACCTTCTCAAATGGCTTCCGACAAGCAAAGCCAGTGGGAGAAAATGGATTCGCTTAATGATGCTACAATTCACCTAATAACTACAGCAAAAAAGGTTGTAAAATCTGGCATGACTCACTTAACAACTGCCTCACTTATCGATGGGAGTTCCACTCCCAGTTGTGGCTGTAAGCCAAGAATTACCCATAGGCAAAATTTAGAAACAAAATTGTTAGTAATATATCAACAAAGCAAAATTAAATACTGTATACCTCTCAGTTGATATATATATTGATTCTTATTGTTATCCAGTAAAATTAATCAAAACATGCTAAAGTTCAAAGTTACTGGAGTAGGATAAAAAATACCATTTGCTTGCCATTTCAAAATGCTGTATTATACTTGAGTTTCATGAGAAAAGCATTGATTTTACAACAATTACACAACATTAAATGTATTTAAACAGCCCTAATGCAAATTGGAGTACATGATATATAATTTCTTTAAATGAACAGGCAAGAAAAATCACAATTGAAAATGAGGTCAGGGTTGTTGTTTTTTTTACTAAAAAGTGGAATTTAAAATTCTTGAACTTTTTGGTGAAAAAGTCTTTTTTTCAGTGAAAAATCTGGCATGGCTTTTTCCATTGATCAGAATCAATTTTAAAAAAGCATTACTGTGGGAGAAGAAGTTATACTTTGAAGACAGAAGTAAAAGAGCAGCATTAACAGCTGTCGTAACTGATACCCATGATCATTTCAAAGCTTAGAAGCAGATGCTTTTATCAAATGAAGGAAGGGTGATGTCATTTCAAGCAGCTCTTTTGACCGAAAAATGCCTGCAGAAATTTTAGTTAATATACTTTAAATTCTACACAGCAAGGCTAAGGCCAGTAGGTGCTTACCTCATGAAAAGGAAAAAAACCTAGCACATATTCCCAGCAGCAGAGGCTTAAATGCTAGAAGCGACAAGAAAGAGAGGACACTTACGGCAGTTCTCTTCATCCGATCCATCCTTGCAGTCAGTATCACCATCACAGAACCAGTGCTCAGCTATGCAGCTGCCATCACTGCAGCGAAACTCTTTGTCTGAACACTTCCTCATATCTGCAGCAGAAAGAATAGCTATGGGGAAAATGGCAATAGCCCTTAGACTTATATACCGCTTCATAGTGCTTTACAACCTTCTCTAAGTGGTTTACAGAGTCGGAGTCAGCATATGGCCCTCAACAACCAGACTGTCCTCATTTTACCGATCTCAGAAGGATGGAAGGCTGAGACAACCTTGAGCCGGTCAGAATCAAATTTCTGACAGTAGGCAAAGTTAACCTGAAATACTGCATTCTAACCACTGCGCTGTCACCACGGCTCTTCATCTTCCCTTCCCTTCCCTCACAGCTGCAAGTGAAAGTTTTTAAAAAATCCATCACCTCCTCAAACCTTCCAATATTACAATTGCACAGAGTAATGACTGCTTGCTGAGCGTAGAAAAAATTTACAGAGATAAACTGAAGCTGTACTACAATGCAGTTTGATGTGATATGGAACAGACACAGCACAACCCTCAAACTCCTCAATTTCCCAGCCCGGCAAGCAAACTATCTTAATTTTTTCCACGGAGCCTGAAGCCTAGATCTATCCTAATCAAATTTTTTATCCCCAGAAAAGCCCCAGAAACTGTAATGCCAAACTGAGTTGCAAATGATCAAGAAATGGGGAAAGGAATGGGCTTCCTTTAGGCATATTAGAACACATCTCCACCCCCCTCATAAATCTTGGTTACCATTATCATCTTGTTGCTTCAGCTGCAAATTGGGTTTTTACTTGGTTTGGCAAATGGCCATTTGTCTCTTGCACTGATAATTTCAGAGTCTCATAAATAACAAAATATATGATCTTCAGCCCACCATGTTAGGACTGAAACCTAGGCAAAAACTCTGTTCCAATCATCTGTGCTACAATTACTTTTTCCTCATGTCATTTGGCACTCCAAAATGATAGATTTTGGTCCTATCACAACCAGGTTACTAACCACACTGCTCGTCACTGTTGTCTCCACAGTCGTTGTCACCATCGCAGTGCCATAGGCTGCGTATGCAGTATCCATTCTGACATGAGAACTCATCTTCTTCACATTCCCGGGGAGCTGCAGGAACACAACCCACAAAAAGACACATCAAACACAGCATTGTGGTTTTCTCACACAACAGAATCCTATATATACACTTAGACACTTTAGGAATACCTATTACCGTGTTTCCCCGAAAATAAGACACTGTCTTATATTTTTTTTGGCTCCCAAAAACACACTAGGTCTTATTTTTGGGGTAGGTCTTATATATTTATGGTGCCAAATAGTGGGTGTGAGTGTGTAGGGGGGGTGTTTCGCGGGTGCACGGTTGCTCCCTGAAAAGTCTTCCTGGAACTGGAGATTTACACTAGGTCTTATTTTCAGGGTAGGTCTTATATTAGGGCAGGTTTAGAAAATAGTGCTAGGTCTTACTTTCGGGGTAGGTCTTATTTTCGGGGAAACACGGTACTGCAGTTCTTTGTTATATATTTATTTGGTTCATTTACTGTGTACGAGCACACAGGCAGGGACTTCTCGGGGTTCCGTCGGCAAGCCAGTGTCGGCTGGCAGTCCCCCGGGGACGACCCTACTCTGTGGCGGTTCCCACCCTGTGGAACCAGCTACCCCTGGGGCTCTGTCTGGCCCCTGACCTCTGTACCTTCCACCACGACCTGAAGACCTGGTTATTTGACCAAGCCAGGCTGTGATGGCGTTCTCGGGGGGGGAACGTTTTTTAAATATTGGGCTTGTTCTGGTTTAATTATTTTTAACTATTTAACGTTGATGTGTGATTTTAGTTGTGAGCCGCCCTGAGTCTTTGGAGATGGGGTGGCATACAAGTCCAATAAATAAATAAATAAATAAATAAATAAATAAATAAATAAATAAATAAATTTCTCTGAATGTATTATAATACTATTTTAAAAGAAAATGAAACACGGAAATACAAGAAAGCCCAACTGGCCCATGTCATTGAGCATACAACTGTTGGTAAGCATACTAAATAAATAGCCCAGGAAATATGTAATATTTATAAAAGCTTGATCTCAGTGTAATGCAAATTTCAAAACATAATTTGATAAGCGATACACGTCTCTGGTTGGAATTCACCAACTAGGATTAAGGTAGCACAAGAAGACAACTTTCAAATGTTTGAACAAATGTGTCCACCTGCCAAAAGTCAAGTTTTGTAGTATTATCAAGGAACACCACAAACCTAATTACTGAGGTTAGAGCAAACCCACATAACTGGGGTATTTTGTTTTAAGCATCCACCGTCTATTCTAATAGCTAGTCTACTGCTTATCCATCTCCAAAAGCCAACTGCAGCTCCAACAGTGACATTCTGCTTGTTCTCACAAAGGGATTGTGCATTTAACGTACGGCAGTCCTGCTCATCAGAATCATCCTCACAATCATTGTCTCCATCACAGACCCATGATCGACGGATACATTTGCCATTGTCACAGTGAAAATCCAGGGATGAGCACGTAGGAAGCACTGAAACGTAAGGAGAAAAAGGAACAACTAAGAACATTCAATTCAGTTGTACTACATTTACTTCTTAAATCATACACACATGCCAAGGACATAACAGTAGTACAGTAGTAATACTACTACTAGTAGTACTAATTATATTTAGTAATAATTAAAATATAAAGTGTTCTAATAATTAGGGATAGGGTTAGGCTACAAACCAGGAGACCTTGAGTTCTATTCCTGCCTTAGGCACAAAGCCAGCTGACCTTGGACCAGTCATTTTCTCTTAGCCCAGAGGTCCCCAAACTTGGCAACTTTAAGACTTGTGGACTTCAACTCCCAGAACACTGGGAGTTGAAGTCCACAAGTCTTAAAGTTGCCAAATTTGGAGACCTCTGTCTTAGCTCTACGAAGGAGGCATTGGCAAACCATTTCCAAAAATGTTGCCAAGAAAATGGCAGGGACTTGTCCAGGCAGCCTCTGAGAATTGGACACAACTGAATGGAAGAAAATAATTATAATATATAATTTCATAAGAATTATAATTAGTACAGTAGTATTACTAATAAAAAGTAGGAAGGGATGGGAAATACTGCCATATTAATAACTCCCCAAACTTAATGTGCAGTTTTAATTCTTCTTAAGATCAGCTTGCACTCTGAATAACAAGTAACAACTTGGTGATATCACTAAAAGTGAGCTAAAATTGTGCTAAAAGAACAGCCAAGTTCCCTTTTCTGTGCCAGAGAATACTGTTGCAGAGGTTACTGAAAGTTATGCCAACTTTCAGCTGTACTGTAGTCAGATCAATTTTAGCCTATTGAAGGGGAAGAAACAGTCGGTGTGCTCAATATGGTACATATTTGAAACTGTGGTGAATTAAAAGAAATTTGGATTTTCAAAGTAGGAGCATAAGCCCTGGCCAACATGTTACACTTACATTTTATTTCAAACAATCATCCAGAAACACAAAAGAACAATTACTCTGTATCTGTTAATTACTTCAGTCCTGAAAAACTGGCCCCTCTCTCATTCTGCCTTGAACACTAGTCTACTTCTTCCAAAAAAACTGAAAATAAAAAACTGAAAATTTCTCCCTATCATGTTAGATTAAAACAACTTCACTGCCTGCCAAACAGCACAAAGCAGAATTGTCAGATTTTCCATTGCACACTTCCAAACAATAGTACCGGCAGAATATTTGGGAACAGATAAATCCAGTTTCCAGTGATCTGCGCTCCAACGCACAGAATGAGAAAGGCCTTATATCTGAGTTCTTAGAGTCTCCCCCCACCTGAAGAGGATGAAAAATCTCTGCATCAAAATGCTTCCCACTCCCATGATGACTTCCTCTATCCGTTAATACAGGTAGTCCTCGACTTAACAACAGTTCATTTAGTGACCAAAGTTACAATGGCCCAGAAAAAAAATGACTTATGAACGTTTTTCACAGTTACAACCTTTCCAGCATCCCCAGGATCATGTGATCAAAATTCAGATGCTTGACAACTGGTTCATATTTATGACCATTGCTGTGTCCCAGGGTCATGATCCCCTTGTGTGACCTTCTGACAAGTCAATGGGAAAGCCAGATCCACTTAACAACTGGGTTACTAACTTATAAGGAGCCTCCGTGGCGCAGTGGTTAAGAGTGCAGTACTGCAAGTTATTTCTGCAGCCAGCTGCCTACAATTTGGCAGATCGAATCTCACCAGGCTCAAGGTTGATGCAGCCTTCCATCCTTCCAAGGTGGGTAAAATGAGGAGCCAGCTTGTTGGTGGCAATATGCTGACTCTGTAAACTGCTTAGAGAAGGCTGTAAAGCACTATAAAGTGGTATATAAGTCTAAGTGCTATTACTATTGCTATCAACTGCAGTGATTCACTTAACAACTGAGGCAAGAAAGGTCGTAAAATGGGGCAAAATTCACTTAACAAATGCCTCTTAACATGTTGGACTCAATTGTGGCTGTATGCTGAAGACTACCGGTAGCATTTCATGGTCACTGGATGTCTACAAGCCACACTGAGTTACTTTGGAGCGTTCTCCTCTTCATTTTTTTTAAAAAATGGAAACATATTTTATCCTTGCAGACCTTTTGAAAGTTCCCCCTTTGCATGCTCGGTAGAGCTCCTTTTTTTCTGAAGACAACATGCAAAAGAAAAAACATATGTAACCTTGATACGTGGAAGAGAGAAACAAAACAATGCTGTATTCATCCGGTGACATTCCCAAGCCTCTTGATATTTTAAAATGTTTTTGACAAGATTCTTAAAAAAAAAAAACCAATCTTTCTGCTATCTTTCCGTTTATCCTAAATTTTGTTTGATAGCCAGTATCTTCTCCACCACTGCAAATCCCAAACATTAATTAATTATATAATTAATAATCATTTTCCTTTTGATTAACCAATGTATGGGTATTGCACAAGTATTGAGCAACATGTGCACATTTGCTCTATAAACTATTCATCTGAGAAGGCCTCCAATGTACCACCAGTAAATTTCTACAATGAGCATGCCCATATAACTGTTGAATTAAATTAGCCCCCCCCCCCTCCTTCCCTCCTCTCAGAATGCCATTCATAAGGGCTTCCTCTTTGGGTTGCAATAAATTCTTCACCCACGAGGACTGTGTTTTCAAGGGCTACCAATTATTCCTAGAAGAAGAGGAAAGGGTTTTATACCTGGTAGCTGTGTTTTCCAAAGGAACAGGGTTTCCTTCAACTAAACAAGCAAGCAACAAAAAGAAACCCTTTCATCTCTGCTGATGTTATCCTACAGCTGTCATCATCTGCAGCAGTAGCCCAATAAACAAAGAAGAAAGGAGGCTTCTTTGCAAATAAATGGCCATTTGGATAGTTAGTGTTTCCAGTTTTCCACTGTCCTTACCCTGAAATTGCAGCCAGGAACTATCTTTGCAAATCTACTTCAGGATTTGCTTTAATTATGAAAAGCAGGTTCTTCAATTGAATATATGAAACAGGAAAGATACCAAATGAGTCAACCTTTGTGACAATCCCCAAAAAACTAAATGCAAAGAAGTGTACTGAATATAAAACAATAAGTTTAATGAGTCATGCCCTGAAAATATTCCCGAGAATAATTCACACAAGAATATACAACAAAACTGAGGAGCGCCTAAGTAACACACAATTTGGTTTCAGAGACAATCTTGGTACAGGAGATGCCCTACTCAGCATTCAAGTTCTTGTACAGCGTTGTAGAGATGCTAATCACAGTGTTTACATGTGCTTCATTGATTGTGAAAATGCATTTGATAAAATAAGACACAGCAAACTATTACAAATCCTAAAATAAGTGGGACTAGATGACAAAGGCATACAAATCATAAAGAAACTATATTGGCATCAGGTAGCAAATGTGAGACCAGGCCAAAAATACTCAGAGGATGCAGAAACACGAAGAGGGGTCAGATGGGGCTATATTCTGTCTTCGCTGTTGTTTAATTTCTACTCTGAGTCAATTTTCAACGAAGCACTGGAAAACATTGATGCTGGCCTCAAAGTAAACGGTGTTCGAATCAACTAAGATCTGCTGATGATACAGTTCTGCTTGCCAGTAAGCATGAAGACCTTCAGCTTCTCATCAAGAGTCACAGAAATATCTGAAAAATACAGCTTGAAGCTTAACACCTCAAAAACCAAGATCATGGTCATCAGCAAACAACCCATTAATTTACCACCGATAACTTCGGAAGGAATACCACTAGAAAAAGTTGAAAGGATCATGTATCTTGGTTCTAATTTGCATGAAATGTAGGACATGACCACTGAAGTAAAGAAAAGGATAGAGAAAGGTCAAACAGCATTCTTCAAAATGAAAAAGATCTTCTGCAATCACGACATAAGCCTAAAATTGAAAATCAGGCTTGTCAGATGTTACATCTTTTCTATCCTGCTCTACAGAGTAGAGGTATCTGACAGAAAGCCATTTGAAGAGACTAGAAGCATTTGAAATGTGGATTTACAGATGGCTGTTACTTATAAGCTGGGCTGACAAAATCAGAAATCAGGACGTGATAAGCCGCCTGGGAAAGCCAAGGGAAATCATCAAAACCATAAAAAAGAGAAAGTTAGAATATTTTGGACATGTGATGTGACACTCGGAAAAATATGGCATACTTCACTTAATCCTCCAGGGAAAGATTGAAGGCAAACGAGATCCAGTTAGAAGAATATCATGGTTTCAAAATCTAAGAGACTGGTTTGGACAAAACTCAGCAGCACTTTTTCGTGCTGCTGTTGATAAAAATGGGATCACCAACATGATCGCAAATGTCCGATGATGGATATGGCACAAGAAGAAGAAGGTTAAGTACTAACGAACCAAATGCTTAGCATTTGTGGCAACTTATCTAGGAACTGTCAGCAGCAGCTCTCCCCAGTGCAGCACCATCCAGGCTTATCTGCAGTCTCTACCATCGTCAGTCAACATGGCCAGTAGTGAGAATGGTTTAACCTACATTTAGCTATACAGATGCTCTCTTTTCCTTAAATTTTCAGATTAGAATGTGTGAGACATCACAATTGGCCTTGACAGTAATCACAGATCTCCAGATACTTAATCCTTAATTCACCCTTTGGTTAAACTTGGCAGAAGGCTGTCAGTTTGGCTAAAGACAACAGATGATTTCACACTGCAGAGCAAAGAATTCAAGGGTGTATACCCATATAACTATTGAATTAGATTACCTCCCCCCCTTTCTCTGCTCCTCCCTCCTTCCCTATTTCAGAGTTTAAAACCTTGGCTTCTTCCTCCTGCCTTTCTGAGTGAACAGATATTTGGTGATTCCCTTAGTGGCCTTGGATGGTTTATTATATAACAGCCTTCTCTAGTCTGAGAACTACTCATTCTTACCTCACTATCACCAGTCCTCAAAGAAAGGTGGGAAAACATACCTCCCTGTACCCAGTTGAATGGAACATAATGCAGTGTGGTTCTCAACTTCAAAAGATTCAAAAGGAATTAAACAGAACCAAGAAGAGTAAGACATGCAAAGGATAAACCAGAGGTCTCCAAACTTGGCAACTATAGAATTCTGCGAGTTGAAGTCCACAAGTCTTAAAGTTGCCAAGTTTGGGGACCCATGGGATAAACTCAGAAATATGACCAGAACAACAGAAACAGCAGAGAAGCAGCAATTTCCCTTAATTATATATAGGTTGCAGATTTCCAACAAGACTAGGTTGTTTACTCTGAAAATCAGGTCAGCGGACAACAGAGGCTGTTTATCCAACCCAGCAAGGCTCTTCTTAGGACTCAGAATTAACAACAGCAACAAAACCCATCTTGTTCCATATGTTCCAAAGAGACTTACACATAAATATGGATTTTTTCTGCACATAAATATGGAATAAAATATTATTTTAAAATAAGGACTGCCAAATATTTCCATCTTTTTATATAGGATCTGGATATTTAACACTAATAAGCCTTAGAGGAGGAAGGCAATTTTTTTAGAGCTCAATTTCAGTTATTGGAATTTTGTTTAGCGCAAGGGCCACTAACTGGCTATAGAGTCCATATCATCGCTAACTTGTCAGCAGTGCATATCCTTGCCCACAAATCCTACAGTAAAACCAAGTAGTACCAATATCAACTATTCTTTTTTAAATGGATTGAAAAGGTAAGAGATGGCATATATAAATAATCACAATACCCATTCTAGTTAAAATGATTTTAAAAATTAAATGCAGTAAATCTTATTTCCAGAATGCACTTTTATTTTGAGAGCCTTCTTCATTTTGTCTTCTATTATAGAGCCTTCCTTTTATCTGAATTGTTACCATTTCAATATATTTATATTCTCCCCTTCCACCTGGAGCTTTATGAAATATAATTTCCCCCCACAAATCTGTGGGTGGGATGAGTAAATGAAAAAAAGGCCCATTCCATCTCTTCAACTTTTGATACCAACATAGCCTGAAATTGATGATTATTGCAAAGCGATCAATCACCTTGTAACTTGGTCTTCCTCAATCAGGATTGGTAAGATATTTTCACCATAACTCCCATATTCCCTGATAGCTGACCATCCTGGTTTGAATTAATGGAAAATGTAGTCCAAAGTTCCAAAGAGATCCTAGGTGTGGGAAGGTGGATGCAGTTCAAGAGCAACATTTGCCCAATTGGATAATTTTGATCACAAGTTTTTTGAATATTATGTTCCCCAGTAAGAAATCTTAAATGCTTTTATACTCTTTCCTTTGCTGTCCCTCCATAGAGAGAAATGAATGGTCAACCCTGAGGTAATGCAGTACTGAATGCGTGCCCCCTGTTGCTGCCAGAAATTAAATTTACATCTGCAGTTTAGATAATCTAATTTTTATATGATGATGAAGATTCCACAGACCTACGATTGACTTCCAAACTCTCACTGGAGAAGAAATTGCATTCATTCGTACCAGCCACCCTGACAACTTGAGCCCTGGAAAAAACTGTAGATGTAATTCATTTGTGTCTATATTTTTTTCCAGCTCGGAGGCAGCCAGGCAACCAAATCTGAAGCATTTTTAAAAGCTCAGTAAAGACATGCACATATTTCAACTGTTACTTTCCTGAGTCACAAAAAAGCCAAATTCAAGTTCAACCCATTTCTTCTTTAGAAATGAAATACGATAAGCTATTTTAGCAACCTACATCAACTTTCATTATTAATCATGCAAAACAATGCCTTTAATTAGGGTACTAGTCCTTTAATTAAGAAAGTCTGAATAGATTATTTTTTTCCTTAATAATAATCTGTTATGATTGTTTAAAAAAATGAAGAGAGGAAAATATGTCAGAAAAAAATTACACACACACAAAGGTCTAAGAAATAAAAGCAAATTTCACACCAATTTCTTTCACCCCCCTAGACTGTCATCAAAATCACACTTATCTTTTGCAAATACCTTAGACAAACAAATCTTGAAGCAATGATGATGGGTGTGAAAACATTGCTGTACCTCCCCCACCTCTGTTGACAAGTCCAAATGTGTTAGATTATATTTCCCATCATTCCCGGCCATTAACACATTTGGAAAGTGTATGGCAGCAAGAGTCGTCTAAACAATAGGGAAGAACATCCATATTTTATATCAAGATCCCCATTCAAAATTGTCTTCCTAATAAGCAGAGTTTGAGAATACACACTTACTGGGAAGGACACAATTCAGTCAACAGACCAGTAAATATTTGTTTCATGTGTTTGCTGACCACATAGTGACCTTCCTTTCTAATGAAGAACATGTCTCAACAGAACAGAAATGTTATCATAGCACTAGGAAATTTGACCATCTGCCTAAATAGCCATTATTAAGGGGGGAAAAGGGCTTCCAAGGTTTCTTTACTAAAATCAAGAGTTTCTTTATAGTCTTTGCAAATGTTTGGAATACCTGTCCTTCTTTTGATATTTCTGTTTCCTTAAGAAAGCTTCACCAAATTTATAAACCTGATGACCAACACTGATTAAACACCACACCCATGTACACAATATGCACATGATCCTGGGAAGATTCAGCTGTTATTTGGCTCTATATGATTCTGATGAGAGTCTAAGAGAAGCTTCTGTCCCATTAATTTTTTCTGCAGCACCTCTCTGCTGATGTGAAGGACTACATAAGACTCTCTCAATATGTAAAATATTTTCCAATCTTACATTCCTATTTTAATAGCAATAGCACTTAGACTTATATACCACTTTACAGTGCTTTACAGCCCTAGCTGTTTACAGAGTCAGCATATTGCCCTCAACAATCTGGGTTCTCATTTTATCGACCTCGGAAGGATGGAAGGCTGAGGCAACCTTGAGCCGGTAAGAATAGAACTGCTGAACTGCAGGCAGCCAGCAGGCAGCCGAAGCAGCCTGCAGTACTGCATTCTAACCATTGTGCCACCCTGGCTCTGATTAAAGCTCTCATTTAATCAAAAATATCCTGGGGGGTGGGGTTAGGGAGGAGATGAAATTGGAACAATTTATATGGCTTGCAAGGAATTGGATGACCACTTGATAGGATCAAAAAATCTAAGCTGTCTCTGTCTCTGTAAAGTCATCTAGTGGTCATCCATATTTTAGCAGCCTTGATATGGCATTCCTAGATGAGACAAGGCTTTGACTAGGAATTCTAAGAAAGTCTTGTATACATTACCATCGGGGTGGGATTCCACCGGTATAACAACCAGTTCAGTGATCGTGCACTGCGCTTCGTGTGCGTTCGTGCCAAACACGTGCTCTGTGCATGCACTCTGCATTTTAAAAAAGCCCATACTTACCTTCAACTGCAGCCTCCGTGACTCAAACAGCTGAGGAGCGGCAAACCGCTCTGCTGCGCGAATCAGCTGTGTTCTGAACAAAGGAAATGAAGCACAGGAAAGAGCAGGGGCGGGTGGACGGGCCTATATGCTCGTCGCAGCAAACCGGTTCAAAGCCAGCTGATCATCGGTATCAAGGGGTTTACCCGAACCAATCCGAACCGGGAGAATCCCACCCCTGATTACCATCCTTGTCAGAATAGAAAATATAAATGAAATGCAAAAAAATGTGCATATGAAGTCTAATACCATATAAGTGGGACACATGTGGTGATTGTTTATAAATAAACATACCATTTTTGGATTATTGATGATGAAAATAGGGAGATTTGGAGAAATATGAAAAATAAGGAGACATATTTCTTGAAAGCAGAAGACAATTCAGTGTTCTTCTGCTCTCAAAAGGTGAGAGATTTAAGAGACAGACAAGCAACTGAGGCACAGACTGGTTCGGGTGTGAGATTGCCAAAAGCTATCTGCACTGATAGGTCTCAGAAAGACTGCTAGAAATGCAATAATTGTGTTTGTAAAATAAGCAAAGCAGTTCATGGGGAAGTCAAGCACAGAGAGCAAAGGCTACATTTGCTACTTACTGAAATATCCACCACGAACAAATTAACCTGTATTTTCACTTCAGTGATAAGTATAACTCTCCTTCAAGATTTGAGATGAAATCTAGGAAATCTGGTACTCTGAAGCAAAGAAGTTAAAGAAATGAGAACAAGACTTCAAGGAAGGAAGTTTGTCAGAGAAAGATACCAGGAGAAAATAAATGCTGAATTCAAAGACAAAAAGTAAGGAAACCAGGGAACTGATCAGGACATTCAACGATCAAAAGCAACAGCTAATAAATAAAATAAAATAAATAAAAATCTTATATTTAAAATTCCTATTCAATGGGACTCGTTCTCAGATAATCTTTATACACTGTTGGTTGTTCATCCCAACATTTTCATTCTCTAACTTTGAAAGTGTTGCCAAGTACTATCCTGAACACTGAATTTCCATTTATATTGGAGCATGTATATAACGAATGCCTTCAATCAGCAAGAATCTGCTTGTAATAAACTATCTAGTGCTAATTCCAGTTTCTGGAAGGTCTTGTCTGTCTAGTAGGCAAGCTTTCCTCATAATTTAGGCAAACACTGATGCTCGAAATTCCATCAAAGAATAAGTTGCAACACCCATCATGCAAGACTGAGCTTATTACATGTTTACTATGGTTCTTGTCTTCTTCTATTGGGGAAACCCCAAAATCGTATTTACAAAATCTCCATTTACTGGAGGGGGTTTGAAGCTAGTTCATTGACATTCCAGATATTTTGAGGACTGGTTGCTGAAAAATTCCTCACATATAAAGGCTGCCAAGTATACCAATATTCCTATCTCCTACTTTTATATACATACCTTATTTCCTGGTTCACCTATGAATGCATCTAATTAATTCTTCTTTGTCATGTTATCATTTCCACCTTTGAAGAAGTTATGCAAGGAGCTGTCACTATCATTAGCCTATTGTGTAGCAGTGATGAATCTTAATTTCTAAATCAAGGGTGGATGCCACTTTGGTCAAGGAATCTACCTCCCACCAGCTGCAGAAAAGCAGACAGACCAATACAGAGAAGGTTCCCTCTAGTAGGAAGTGGCATTTCTTAAGGAGACTGGCAAGAGGATCTAGCCCGGGGTGTCAAACTCACGTTGTCACGACAGCATCACATGACGTATTGGGAGTTTTTCCCCACTAAACCGGATGTGGGTGTGGCCAGTGCGTGACGCATCCGGCCTGTGGCTGGGAGTTTGACAGCCCTGATCTACCATAATCAAGCACAAACCAGATGCTTGATTGTGGCTGAGATCAGTAAACAGCAACATATGGTTTTTTAAAAAAAATCACCAAAAGAAACAGAATGCAAGTTTCATTAAAGAAAGCACAGCTAGGTGGATCTTATATATAGCAACACTTAAAGAGACTCTACTAAAACCACAGCAGGCAACTGGCTGGGAGCTGCCAAAGACAAAAATTAAGAGATCCCACCAAATCTATAACTCCATATCCAGCAACATACTCCCTATCTTCATATCTGAGAATCTCATCACTCATTTACTTCTACATGGTCCTTCCATCAAGCTAACTGTTGGAATACATAATCACGTATATTCTTTCCAATGTAATTCTTTACCTTCTTTTTGCTCCTCTTAGTTCAAAGTGCTGTTTTTCCCTAACATCTTTAACACAGAAAAGTGGGCTTGTTTCTTTACTGACCCCACACCCACCCATCCTCGGTCTTAAAAAGCAGTCAGTAACTTGATCCATAATTCGAACCAGAGCGGTGGAAGAAAATATCTCAAGAGAAAATTAAGCTGATCCAGGAGTGGGAAGTGTTGGTAAAGCACAGAGGTATATTCTGAAGAAGATACAAGGAACCTGCTTGACTTTAATTTCTTCTTTCAGTTTCTTTTTTCTTCGTATTCCTTCTGAGAAAGAGAATTCTGCTTTGCCCACGTAATATGATCTGAGCATGAGATTTCCCCTCAAGCTGTTCTGTATCCTTTTCTATTTCAAACGTTGTCTGCTCTGCAAAGCTTGCCTGCTTGTCTCCTCCATTTGCATGGAGCTTCGCTGTAGCTCTGAAAACTGCCAGTCTAAATTTCCCAATTTTAAGCAAGTGGTGCTTATGGAGGGGCATCCCAAGGGGACGATGAAGGCATGGTGCTCTTGTTTTATTGTTTTCACTGTTTTATGATTGTTTTATAGTTACTGGTTTTTATTGTCTTTGTGAGCCACCCACAGGTGTATAAGATGGGCTACCATATAAATCTTTAAAATAAATAAATATATGAGCGCACTGGGAAAAGCTGGAGATTTTTTTTGGAGGGGTCCATTCAGGGCTTTAAAGGAATTAAAGAGAAACCCTTTTCGGTAGCTAAACCCATTTTTTTACCCGGTAACGCCCGCCCCCAAAAAATCAGCTTAAGTTTGTTTGTGTCTATGTACAGGAGTGAAATAAATATCCCAAATGCTCTGAAAGTATTGCCAGCGACCATAATTTTGCTTCTTAAATTCCAACAAATCCCTCCTCCAACATACTTTTTAAAAGCTAAAATATTCAGCTAAGCTCATCTAGTAAAGCTTTGGGAGGCTGGAGAACATGTAGAATTCACAACCTACCAATTTCTAGCTTGTGTGAACCTAGCCAATTGTGTCTGGTAAACAAAAGAGGGGAAAACAAGTCATAGCCTAAAGCAATACAGATGAATAAAATCAGCAAAACAGGTGGCGTTACATCCCTACTGCTTCAATTGTCCTTATTTCTTATCTAAGACCTAAGACAGGTTCAATTCTCCCAAACATTATACACAACAATTTCAATTAAAAAAAAAAAGGATCACAAAAACTGTCTATGGAGATTCTCAGTCATCCAGATCATGGTGGTCCCGAAGGTGCTTTTTCGAGAAGTGCTTTTTCCTGGTTTTTCTTGGAAGACGTTTCGCTTCTCATCTAAGAAGCTTCTTGGATGAAAAGCAAAATGTCTTCCAAGAAAAACCAGAAAGTCCAGCTGCCTCTTGAAAAAAAAAAAAGGCCCTTTGGGAGAACCACAAAAACTGTTCCAAAATGTACAATATCCTCCTTTAGTTATCGGGGCTCTGTGATGGTTTGTATTTGATTCCAGGACGGAGCTTCAGAAAACATGTGGGTACCAACACGGCGTTATTCTTCTGTCTCCAACAGCTGCCCTTGACATCCCTTTGAAATCAAATATGAAGCCCTGCACATGCAGTGACCCCTCTCAGTTATTAAAAATAATTAGGCCAAAGAAAAGATCACTAAAAAAAAAAACCACGCAAAACACCTGAGGTTTACAACGCTCTTCATTTACATCAGGTTTACAAATGACTGTTAAGGAAAGGGGTAGCAGGGGTGGGTTTCTACCGGTTCTGTCCGGCTATGTAGAACCGGTAGCCTGCCCGCCTGGGCTCTTACCTGATCTTTATTTCCTGCTTTTTCAACTTCAGCTGCTGTGCGAGGTACAGCTGCGGTGGAAAAGCAGGAACAAAATGTTGCTTCAAACGCTGCTGACGAAGATTTACAGGCTCGCGCAGCATGCAGAGAAGCACACTGTAAATCACCAAACATCGTAAAGCATCGTATATCACCACGAACCAGTAGTTAACCCTGTCGTATCCCACACCTGAGGGATGGGAAGGGAATGATACTACTCAATAGCAGTGCAGGTAGTCCTCCACTTACAACAGTTCATTTAGTGACTGTTCAAAGGTACAACAGCCCTGAAAAAAGTGACTTATGACCATTTTTCTGTTGCATGGTCATGTGATCGAAATTCAGATGCTTGGCCACTGATTTATATTTGGCCACTGACTCATATTTATGATGGTTCCTGTGTCCTTTTGTGACCTTCTTATAAACAAAGTCAATGGGGAAACCAGATTCATTTAACAACTTGTATAAATGCTTCTTTGGGTGAGGGGTTTGTTCTGCACGCCTTGAAAGAGGCTGTGGTTAGGCCCCTCCTCAAGAAGCCTTCCCTGGATCCAGCTGTGTTAAATAACTTTCGTCCTGTCTCCAACCTTCCCTTTTTGGGAAGGTTGTTGAAAATGGTGGCGCTCCAGCTCCTTCGGGCCTTGAATGAAGCGGATTATCTGGATCCTTTGCAGTCTGGTTTCAGGCCCGGGTACAGCACGGAGACGGCCTTGATCGCACTAGTGGATGATCTCTGGTGGGCCGGGATGGGGGTCTTCCTCCATTCTGGTGCTTCTTGACCTCTCAGCGGCTTTCGATACCATCGATCATGGTATCTTTCTGAGCCGGCTCAGGGGATTGGGAGTGGGGGGCACTGTTTTACAGTGGTTCTCCTCCTACCTGTCTGACCGGACTCAGTCGGTGTTGGGGGAGGCAGAGATCGAGCCCTAGGGCCCTGCCATGCGGGGTTCCTCAGGGCTCCATCCTCTCCCCCCTCCTCTTTAATATCTACATGAAACCGCTGGGTGAGATCATCCATTGACATGGGGTTGGGTATCACCAGTATGCTGATGATACCCAGTTGTACATCTCTGCCCCCGGTCATTCAAGTGAGGCCGCTGAGGTGATGTCCCGGTGCCTGGAGGATGTGAGGATCTGGATGGGGGCTAATCGGCTCAGACTCAACCCTGACAAGACCAGTGGCTATGGGTTTTGCCCCTCGGGGTTCAGTTGATTATCCAACTTTAGTACTGGGGGGAGAGAAATTGCTCCTCTCAGAACGAGTTCGCAACTTGGGAGTCCTTCTGGATCCACAGCTACAATTTGACCACCATCTTATGGCTGTGACCAGAGGGACCTTTGCACAGGTTCGCCTGCTACACCAGTTGCGACCCTTCCTGGACCGTGGGGCTCTTCACATGGTTGCTCATGCCCTTATCACCTCTTGATTGGACTACTGCAATGCGCTCTACATGGGGCTGCCCTTGAAGAGCACTCGGAGACTTCAGCTGGTGCAAAATGTGGCCGCACGAGTGATTATGGGTGCACCTAGATGTGCCCATATAACATCTATCCTCCGCGAGCTGCACTGGTTACCAGTGGTCTTCCGGGTGCAATTCAAGGTGCTAGTGACAACTTTTAAAGCCCTTCATGGCTTAGGAGCGGGATACCTGCGATACCGCCTTCTGCGACCTTATGCCTCCCAGTGCCCAGTTAGATCTCACAGGGAGGGCTTGCTCTGGATACCGTCGGCCAGGCAATGTCGGCTGGTGGGTCCACGGGCGCCTTCTCTGTAGCGGCGCCGTCCCTCTGGAATATGCTCCCCGTGGAGATTAGAACCATCCCAAATCTACTTGCCTTCCGCAAAGCCGTTGAGACCTGGCTTTCTTGGAGGGTATGGTATTGAGATCTTGAGATTTTGCTTTTCCACCGTGTATGTTTTGGATTGGTATGAATGAGCTTCTTGTTTTTATATTGTACAGAAATTGTTTTTATCCTTTTGTATGCCGCCTCGAGTTCCCCTTTGGGGGAGGTGAGGCGGGATATAAATCTAATAAATAAATAAAATAAATAAATAAACTGTCACTAACTCAACAACTGCAGTGATTCTCTTAACAACTATGGCAAGAAAGAAAGAACTATGGCAAGAAATGGCACAAATTCACTTAACAAATATTTCGCTTAGCATCAGTAATGTTGGGCTCAATTATGATCATAAGTCAAGGACTACCTGTATTTCACAAAGGGATATTGCATAATTAAGAGATGTAAAGAAACTGACTCATAATGGTCCAAATTATAATTTAATAATAATAATAATAATAATAATAATAATAATAATAATAATAAAGTTTTGGAAATCAGATATTTCAGTGACATAAACTTGTGAGATCCACTTTCCCCTTGGATTTCTATCCCTACAGTATATACTGCTATTGTACTAAAAAAAGTATATGCAAACGGGATATCTCATTTTTCTCTGCGTTCTTTGTGATGAAGATTCTTTGACAGGTAGATCATGTATCTGTAAGTGCCAGATTGAGAAGTTCTAATTACTCCAAAAGGGATTTTCTAAGAGAAGCACTCATTTATCTGCTTTCTTAAAATCCACTTAGAAATCTGGAAATCTGAAGGCTGTGATTTGGAATAAGGTTTTTTTTTAATCCTAGCAAAGAGCAATAGCAAGTAATTTTTGCTCAGAAAGCAACATAGATGTACCTAGGTAGTTATAGGAAACCGAGCCTAACCTAAGAGAAACTTTGATTGAAACTCAAACTTTATATTGTACAGCTAAGGATGGCATACATAATGCTCCTTCCCCCTCTACTTTTTAAAAGTTCTGTCTTTAAAGAACACTCATGCTTTTGCAAAGTCTATATAAAACAAAAGAGTATTTTTTTATATTAGCCACCTTTTTAAAACAGCAGCTCTAATCTAACTCCCATTTCAACAATGACACTTACTCAGTGCATATGGGGCATTTTGTTTTACAAAATAAAAATACGTCTTTGGAGAAAGCATGGAAAAGAGGATCTTCTTCAGTTTAATATGATACAAGTTCTTCCATCACAGGTATGTACAGTAGTTGACTCCCATTTCACTTTTTGGAGGAATTCAGTTCTCTCTCTCTCCCCCCTTCCTTCCCTCCCTCCCTCTCTCTCCCCCCCCTCTCCCCCTCTCTCTGATAATCCTACAAAAACTACTGTAGAAATAATTGCATAAATGGCAAAGAAAATTAGCACCCAAGATCTGCCATCACTACTGTCTTCTTTCAGAAGGCATCATAGCACCAGAAGAAGTGCTGAATACTATACCCTTCCTGACTCTCCTGTGGCCATGTTTCACTCTGTGTCCTTCCTTTATCTCCAGGGCACTTTCTCTTCCTTCTTAATACTCCTCATTCTCAACTAATGAGTATATTTAACAATCTCCAAGATCTCTATTAGCTTATGCTTTCTTCTACCATCAGCACCAGTTATAAACTTTGTCTTCAACTGCCAATCAAAGTAGGTGGTGATCTCAAAATGTGTAATTGTTCACAGTTGAAATCACCGCTTACACTTCTTTTATAATGATGTGATAGTGGAAGTTGAGTCCCTGTTAGGTCATAAAATAAACACAAAACGCAAAACCCAATTTTGCTGTATCCAAGGAGCACAAAAGATAATGTAACAAAACCCTGCCTCCACTAATTTCCAAGAAGGTCAAAGACAGCGGTTAGAGAGTGATCAGGTTTCAGCATTTCATAATTTAGCAAGATGCATTTGGTCTTCCGGACTCTAATAATAACGTCTTAAAGTGACCCTTTAGTAAAAAAAATAAGGCATGTGCCTTTTTAAAATAACCAAACACAAAAGCATAAAAAACGCATGGAAGTCTTCTTCAGCCTCAATCCCTCCCTCCTAATTATGGATTATTTTCTTACTACAACCGTCTTCATCACTATGGTCTCCACAATCATTGTCGCCATCACACTGCCATTGAGCAGGGATACAAGTGCATTCGCCAAAAGCACTAACAGCACAGGTGAAATGGTTGCGGCCACAGGAACATTCAGAGCTGCTGCTAGCTGCACCTGTGGGAAAGAAATAATCAGCATTATCTTAGAGAAGAGTCTAGAAAGATAAGGAAACAAAAAAGCATTCATATAAGGTCAGCTTGGAAAGTATTTTCCAATTTATGTCACACATTATTCTACAGCTAACTGGATACAACTGCTAAACGCAACCAAACTGAGTCTATGTGTATGTATATTTTCAGGAAATGCATCCACTGTACTGAATAAATAGGTAGCGTAATTAATTTTCTAATTTCAGATGGGAGAAAGAATTAAAAATGAGTTATCCTATGAAAATTATATTTTCTATTTGTGGTGTCAATTCTCTGACAAAAATTACAAAGTGTGGAAAAATATGTATATTCTTCAAGGTAAGCAAAAATGTATTTTTCAGAAAATATGTTGCAGAGATGTGAATAGTTGTCAAAATTATATGCATAGATAGACATGCATGTTAGAAAGAAATGTGTGTGCATTGGCATTGCAAACCTTTCTTCCAAAACATTCTCAAAAGATGGAGACCAGGGACAAATTGTAGTGAAAATTGGACAAATGAAAAATATAGAAAAACTATAATAAATCCAAATGCAATTTCAATATAATACAATATATTATTTGGTTAACTTTACCCTGTCAATTATGGCCATGAAAAAACTCCATCTTTAATTATGCTGTGTTGCATAGCAATGTATGCAATTTGTGGTAATAATATGTGTTCTAACAAGACGTTTTAAAAAATGTTTTAGATTATCCTTACAGCTTTGGGGGCAGAAACAAAAATGCCAATCAGATAGTTATTAATGACAATAGTTAAACACAAAGATAACACAACTATCAGATGAAAATGTCCCATTTTCAAATTCATTGTGGAATGTCACTTTATTTCTATTTCATAAACAAGTAATGCTCAGTGTGTAGCATTTCCTTACATTTCTGGTTTTTATAATCTCAAAGTGCCTCACAAAAATATAATAATATTCTCTCTGTAGTAGCAGACAGCATGAAATAGCATTTCATGATGATGTTAGCCATATTATGGGAGAAAAGAAGGGAGAAAGAAGGTAGCAGATTTGAGGAAAGCCAAATTCCTTTCAAGTGAACCCTACCTCTAAAACCAGGACATGTGTTTTTGCATCTTTCAAAAGGTTTCAAAAATCCAGAAGAGGATTTATGCCTATGAATATGATTCTGTCTCCACCTTGCATTCCAACCCCAGTCAGCCGAGAGATCCGGAAATGCTTTCGAAGTCAGGGCACCTGACTCCTGGCCAGCAAAGCAGTTATTTAGGGAATAAATATATACTCTTCCCCTCGTTGCATCAGGACAGTCCTGGTGCTATTAACGACGCTTCATATTCTAAATCAGAAATAGCCATGGGATCTCTTCTTTTGTTGAGAAACTTTCAAATTGGCAAAAGACAAGACAATAAGGAATGGTTGTGAATCATTTCTCTTTCTAAGAGTAGCGGCAGGCACAAAACCTCAGGCTTTCAAGATGCACTTAGATGCCTTGCTAGCATGCACCAGAGAGAATGAGGGAATCCCAAATCCTTCCAATCCCTTAAAGGTAAAGGTTCTGCTCGCACTTATGTGCTAGTCGTTTCCGGCTCTAGGGGGCGGTCCTCATCTCTATTACAAAGCCGAAGAGCCAGCGCTGTCCAAAGATGTCTCCGTGGTCATGTGGCTGGCATGACTAAACACCAAAGGTGCACGGAACGCTGTTACCTTCCCACCAAAGTGGTCCCTATTTTTCTACTTGCATTTTTACATGCTTTTGAACTAGGTTGGCAGAAGCTGGGACAAGTAACGGGAGCGCACTCCGTTACGTGGTTATGCTAGGGATTCGAACCACCGAACCGCTGACCTTTCTGATCGACAAGCTCAGCGTCTTAGCCACTGAGCCACCAACCCCTTAGCAGGCTGCAAACCTAGGAGCTCAAATCGGTGGGACAAATGTTAAGCATTAAAAACAAGGCGCTGCAAAAACACATGCTCAGCCCAGAAATGTGTGATTTACCCCCAGAACCAATCTCACAAATCCTTTCACACACATATACTGTATGTTCTTGGTTTTTCCCACAAGTATTCTTTTTCAGCAAAGCTGCTGAGTTGGTTCTACAATGAGATAATTAGGAGGCAGAAACACCTACAATATAATGCAAATACCCAGAAATCTGCTCTGACCGATTTTCTACTCACTCCTACTTTATTCCAAGCATTGTTTTATAGGGAGACCAGGGTTTTTTTTTAACTTTCTCCCTCCCCTTGCCAGAGTCTCCAATTGCATGATTAATCAATTGCCCCTACAGTGAAGAAACATTGATTACAAAAGCAGTGGGGGTGCTACTTGCTTTGGAAAACTGCCAAATAGCAACTATTTCTCCACTTCTCTCTTAAGAAACTGATTCGATCCTCGAGTGGCAATTCTTCACTGAAAGAAAGTACAGTTAATCCTGTTTTAATGGAGGGATTTGTTGACCGGTTGTTTAAATAGAGAATTCTTCAGACAGAAACTGAGAAAGTCACTTTGCATTCATACATACTATTATGGAAGAAACAACACTCACTTACAGAGCCCATCGAGCAGCAGTGGCAGAATTCATTTCAGATTTGAGTCCTTTGGCTGCAAGTAGAGTGAAAACTTTACAGAGCAACACAACACACAGCTGGAACACAACACCTACACTGTGTTCCATAATAGCTCTGGGAAATGGCCGGTGATTAAAATATATACGGAGGAAGAGGGAAAAAATGTTTTAACTTACACTTTCTGAGATATATGACAAAAATGACTATCAATCAATCAGAATAGAGCTGGAAGTCACCTTAAAGGTCTTTTAGTCCAGCCCCCTGCTCAAGCAAGAGACCCTATACCAGGGCTGTCAAACTCCCAGCCCGCAGGCCGGATGCGACATGTGCTGGCCACGCCCATGCCCAGGTTTAGCAAAGGAGGGAAAAGTCCTGATAGGTCACATGACACTGCTGTGACGACGTGAGTTTGACACCCATGTGACTGTCCAGTCTCTTCTTAAAAGCCTCCGTGATGAAGCATCCACAACCTCTGAAGACAAGCTTTTCCACTGGTTAATTGTTCTCACTGTTAGGAAGTTTCTCTTTAATTCCAGGTTGCTTCACTCTTTGATTAGTTTCCCTCCATTGTTTCTTGTCCTGCCCTCTGATGCTTTGGAGCCAAATGTTGTTAAACGTTCAGCTTCTTCCAAATTTAGCTATTGGGTTATTCATAAAACCTTATACTGATATATTGATCTCTTAACTGGCATGCGTGATTGTAAAAAAAAAAGGCTGAGTTAATTCTGACTACAGATTAATTGCTTTTCTAATGGCTTGCTAGAGCCTTCCACATGCTTTCATTCATCTGAAAACATTGAGGCTTAGATGGAAAATTTTGAAATTGAAAAGACTCCTTTTCATTCTCAAGAAGCCATGAACAATGCAACAAATGCAGAAATGTGCCTTGAAAGCAAATATTGCAAATAGTGAAATCACTATTTTTTCCCCTGATTCCCCATTGAAAATTTTTGAAAGTTTTCAACAACGTATCTTATTTGTTGTTATGTAGACAAGCAACAAAGAACAAAACCATTGCTGTTTATACTTCAAATTTTCAGAAGTGATCTATTTCCTCCCTACCTGTATTTTAGGAGCAAGAAAAAAGATCTTGCCTTTGATGATCTAGAGTGAAGTATTAAGTATCAAATGTATTTTGTTAAGGGAAACACTGTAGAGAATTCATACTGAAAATAATAGGTTTCATGCCTTATATGTAAATCAACAAAGGCCTGCATAAGCAAAGTACTTATGGTGAAGTTACAAGATTTCTTCAAGAGAAGCTGAGCTGCAGGATCCTGTATTAAATGATTTGCAGATACTTCTCCCAGGATAATTGCTAGTATCTCAAACTGACAACTGTCTGCTTACCTTCTCTGTCAGATAGCAGAAATTGATCTTATCTCGTCTTCCAGAAATCCTAGACCTAGAGTATTGTGACTTCCTAGTTTTAATACTCAACCAAGCATCATTCTTTTCTAACACCTTGAAACTGACCCGGTTGCCTTCCGGGTCAGTTTCAAGGTGTTAGTAACAACTTATAAAGTCCTAAATGGCTTGGGTCCAGGATACTTGCAGGAACGCCTCCTGCCAGCATCACATTCTGATCGCCCGGTATGCTCCCATAGGCGGGGCCTCCTTGGGGTACCTTTGGTTAGGCTTTGTCGACTGGCGGTGCCCAGGGGTAGGGCCTTCTCTGTGGGAGCACCCGCCCTATGGAACCAACTCCCCGTGGACCTCCATTTGGCCCCTGATCTCCGCTCCTTCCGTCGGGACCTGAAGACCTGGTTGTTTCAACAGGCCAGTCTGGACTGACTTCAGGGGTGTGGGTTGATTTTTACTCTTTGTTTTAATTTCTAAATTTTATAATCACTGATTAGGCTTGTATTTGTTTAATGACTTTTTATTGTAATTTGTGTTGGGTTTTTTATTGTTCGCCGCCCTGAGTCCTTAGGGAGAGAGGGCGGCACACGAGTCTAATAAAATAATAAAATAATAATAATAATAATATAAAGGTAAAGGTACAGGTTTCCCCTATCCAGTCATATCCAACATTTCTTGGCCAAAGAGCCAGCGTTGTCTAAAGGCATTTCTGTGGTCATGTGGTCAGCATGACTATACACCAAAAGCACGTGGAACGCTGTTACTTTCCCACCAAAGTGGTACCAATGTATCTATGCGCATTTGCATGCTTTTGAAACTGCTAGGACGGTAGAAGCTGGGGTAAGTAGTGGGAGCTCACCCCATTGTGTGGCACTGGGTCTCAAACCTGGGTTGTCAACTATTGTCAGAAAGTAGAACTTTCTGGAGTTACTATGCAGTTTACAAATTAGTAGAGTTTGATGGGGTGATCAAACCTACCAATGACAGGGTCGCATTGAGCACCTCACTGTGATACTGTAGGACATGCCCCTAAGTATAAAAGGGCTGTCAACTGTCATTTTCAATAGGAGACAGAGAAATAGGAGAATGTGAATAAGTGAAAGAGAGAAAGACAATGAGGAGATTGGAGATACTGAGAAAATCCAAGACTCTGAGGAGTTATTAGGATCTGACAGACTGAGGTCTGTGTATGAGAAGATATAGCAAGGGATCTGAGAGAAGATCCATAACCTAAAGAGAAAGGGACTTTCTGAAGAGGTTAGCTATATCTAAGAAGAGGTTATGAGAGGAAGAACTGTGAATCTTTTATAGTAACTTCTAGTTCCTTGAAGGACTGTTTAAGAGGAACGAAAGAAGAAAAGACTCTGTATATATTTAAGAATAATATATTTATTGATTGTTCTGTTATAAATAAATCTGTTTTGATCTGACACAACTTGGCATTGCAATTTATTGAATGACTCTGTGATATAGATATAGGTTTAAAGATCCAGGCCAAACTAAATTAATATTATTTAACAACTATCCAGCTGACAAGCTCAGCATTTTTAACTGCTGAGCCATGGCACCTTCCTATTCTTTCCTATATTTATTGGTAGAGCACCTCTTGATGTTCTACTCCCAATGTATTTAACCAACCCCATGTAGCTTAATTGTACGTATCATCTCTAGATCAGAGGTCTCCAACCTTGGCAATTTTAAGACTTGTGGACTTCAACTCCCAGAATTCTGGAAGTTGAAGTTCATAAGTCTTAAAGTTGCCAAGGTTGGATACCCTTGATCTAGATCATGTTCCTGGATAAAAGGTTAATCTGTAATAGTGCCACGCTTTTAAACTATATTCACAACCAGGACCTCTAGTGGAAATCCTAGTTTTAAGGCTTAAATTACACATAGCCAACTGGTTTGTTGAACTATTCAGTTGATGAAAGTTGGACTTTTAAATTATGGTGACTGGACAGGCAACACATTCATGTCAATTTCAATTAATAGCTATTGGGCATCCTGTGCATTCCAAAACAGCTGTTGATGGTACTCAGCCTCCCCTTACTTGAAGCCACAACTATCTGCCAATACTCTGATACTTAGATACTTCCAAGGCATTTGATGCAATCCATCCCCTTAGTCTAATATATCAGAACTACTAAATATGTCCTAATTCAAGAAGTCAAATTCATCTTCACTGCTCAATTTACTACAGGGAGCATATAGTATTCCAGGTGGTAGAGATGCTATACTTCCTATTCATGATAAAGCATTTCCTGATATTAGAAAAGTATATGGGTATGTTCTAAAATTTCATCTTAAATGTAGTCTCACAATATCACATTGCAAGTTATCTGGTAACTCTCCAGTAGGAAAAAAAAGCCAATAAATTTAATCTTGAGATAGTATTTTATGCTTATCTTTTAGTTATGTATCAGAATTGCATTTTAAAATCAGTATTTCCCAAGGCAGAGACTCCCTAAGAAAATGTGGGGCTTTTTACTAATGATGAAAAGGTACAAAATGATCAAAATATAGTAAAAGCATTTTAATAGTAATTGCATGAAAGATTGTGATTACAACAATAAAAAGTAATATATAAACAATTCTAGTAACTTGATCTCTTAAAATACAACAAATGATCTTTTCTTCCCATATCCTATCCCTTATGTATAAATGTATTCTTAAAGCATTGTCATTTCAGTCCTGGTGTCAGCCAAAGTCCATTAAATGTTACCAGAGATAATAATATATTTTAGCCACAGTCAAATAAACCAACTTTATGTTCTTTCCTTTTACTTCTAACAATCTTAATCTTTAGTCCATTCAAAAAATATCTTAGAACTTGATTTCTTTTCATTTTAGTCCCTTCTTATGAGATTCTCAATAAGCCCCTTTTGTTAATCTATTAAATCAATATATAAAAATTATCCATGTCACTCTCTTAGTTTATTGCTTGTATATCCCTTTTAATAATTAAGACATCACTCAGGGGATATTATAGGTGAAAGCTTTTCTCCCCTTTTCAAAGTATTTAGGATCATTGAAATAAAATAAACAGTGGGACACTCAGAACAGGGAAAAAAAGTATTTGACTTGCATAGTTAATTAATCTATGAAAATTATCATTATTAACTCAAGGTGACTTGGCTTTTATTAGCAAATAAAAGTAGAAGTAGATGTCCATGAACTATAATAAATTTATATTGATCCTTATTTTCATAGAATGTATGTCTCTGAGTGGCTCTTGATGAGAAACATGCAGAATACCATGGTGATATTTTATGCAAATATATATTTTAGCCTCTTGCTAAAAATTCCAGAAAATATACAAAGGTCTTTCCTTAAATCAACCAGAAATTATTGAAAAAGAACCCTTTTGTCTCCAACTGAATGAATGGACATGGTCCATATCACTGGCATTAGAATTAAGTCTGGACCCCTTTACACAGAAGTTCTACAGCTTATGGACTGTAAAGAAATTGAGCCAAAGATGTCCCTAGGACTGGGACAAATGTCAAAAACAGTATTGTACCATAAGCTTCAACCCTTTTGTATATGCACCATGGCATACATATTGTAAATGTATGGGGCAGACTGCAGGCAAGACAGCAATAAACCAACTGAGAGGAGAAAGTTGGTTAGAAAGAACTTTTAATCTGCTATTCAAGGGAAAACCATTCACCCACTTTCATTTTTCCTGACCTGCATAAAATTGATGTTATGAACATTACGGGTTTGTACAGATTTTTCAAAATCTGGGCCATTCAAGGACCCTCAAAAGGCAAAGTTTTGAAAACAGCTATCATTTACCTAGGAATCTACTCTAAACCAAGCAATTCATGACTGATCTCACTCACCCCTGTGCTTGGTAACATTCTATAAATTTTAGCCTCTGCCTCTCACCATTAGTAACCAATTTCCTTAAGACCTGATTTTCGTACTAAAGGATCTGGTCATTGTTGTATATCCAGAGTCCAATGAGTTTGCAGTGTTAACAATTTAGCAGCATTGAATGCTCAACATTCCCTTCTCTCTTATGCTCCTAAACGACCATCCCACAATATGTTAAATATGTATTTATATCAACCCCTTTCTGTGTTAGTAGGCTAAGAATTCAATTCATTAATAGGGCTATAATTTTCCAGCCCTAGAGCATGGGAAGGAAATAAGAGCTTTTTTTCTATAACAGATTTTTGCGGGCTGTAATCCGACTCTTTTCAGGACTGTGATTTGCAGAATTTCAACCACAACTCTTCTGTTAAAGCAGATTTCCCCAAAGTGACACATTCCAGATGTTGTGGACCACAAGCCCATCATCTTCAGCTTCCTCAGCTAATGACTCGGGAGAGAAGCAGTTGCAGCCCGACTTATTAGAATGGCACTGATATGGGAAACATTTTGTGAAAGGGTCAGCAGATGAGTGCTTTTGGTGTAATCTTTTCCTTGTTAATAGTGGAGCATCTATGCAAACAAGCTTCCTTGTCATTATTTGATGTTCCACCAGAGGCTGGGAAAGCAAGCCACAGCAGCTTAGTTTTTGCAAAAGAAGGTCTCTGGAGAGTGGATGGTAAATGTGGCTTTGTGGCAAGAATGAGGTAGAAGCCTCTGTTCTGCAATGCCCAAACAGAGAAGCTTCAAAAGCGGAACCACAAGATAAATGCAGCTATCTTGGGAGAAAGAGGATTTTTTTTAAAAAAAGTAACAAAAACACACATAGTATTAGGTTTCTCTCAAAGAATGAGCAAAATAGGAAAACTTACTGACTGCCAGACTGAACTGACTATGTCACAACCGGGCCAAGCTCACCAAGTAAGAAGTACCACACAACCACAATGTCATCACGGATCCCACATTGCTTACCAGAAAACTGAAAGAAATTCAGACTTGAAAGTAAAAGGAGCCTTGGCTATTATTTTATGGGATGAGGGGGAACCATTTGATAAATACTTTTTATGGGTTCATATGGGGCTAGACATTTCCAGTAGTGTTGCCAGAAGCAGAACAAGATGTTCAGTGGTGAAGTTACAGCAACGCAGCAATCCAAGCAGGGAAGTTTGACCCTGCACAGCCCACCCGCATCTTGCGTACTTCCAGAGGGGTTCATGAACTGTTATGTTTAAACTCTTGCTATTCTTGTGCTTCAAGTCTTCTCTACTGAAAAGGAATCTCCTCAGTTTCTTAAGAACAAAAACCATCCCCTAATTCTTCCCAAGATCTGGTTTTTGGATCCATTAATTCGGCAGCTTGTAATCAATTCTGATATTTAGCACTAAGATTTTATCTGTTAGTAGGAGTTAACAAGACTATGATCTTAACTGAAAGCCAAAATAAGAGACCAGGGAGAAAACAAATTACTTTGGCAACTCTCTACCAGAAATTATCCGGGTTTCTTTTGTGCTTTATTACTTCTGAGACACTAAAAATCATCAATTGGCTGATACACGTCATCAGTGAGTATTAAATACTCATTGTTTAACTTCAATGCATACACTTCACTTGCTGATTTAGTCTGACTCCAGAATATACAGCTAGATACTAAAACAAGACATATTTCAGTTGGTTCCGAATGTGACAATGTAATTTTTTCTCTCTCTATCCTTACATCCCTTCTCATCTGTCACTAGTCCAGCTTTGGCCAACAAACTGCTGACTGAATGTGTGGAAATAACAATTCCCAGAATTTCCAACCAGCAGGGCCACTGACCAGGCTGTCCGAGATGTGACATCTGGAATCTGTATCCCAAACACAATGCAGGGCACCAAGTCGGCGAAGGCTGCATTAGACACACCATTAAACAAACTCTACGGAAACCAATTTAGTATTACACTTGGGTGCCAAGATTTCCGTTCTTCAACACAGGAAGTAAAAATACAGCCTTCTGCTCCACTTCAGCAATCAAAGGGCAGCTGTCCTCTCTCACTCCCCCGTCCACCTCTGCCCTGCATGAGGGTCAACTGATATTCCATGTTATTGGAAAACAAAGCTCAGCCAGACTCTTGGGACATTGATGTAGGTACTGTACTACTTTTAGGTTGTCCAAAATCTTAAGTAGGAAGAGCCAACTCCAAAGCAACTATTGACACTGGAATTAGATTGCCAGTCTCCTGGCAGAATCCCCAAACTTAAATGCTACTGTTATTCAGAGTTCTGAATTAGCTTTGGATGTGGGGAGTTTGTGTTGACCAACAGCCAAAAGTAACAAGAAGGCTGGAGAGAAATTTGTCAAATGTTGATAAAGCCATAGGAGGAAAAATTCAGAGATGCTACCAAGAAATACAAAGAAATTTAAAATATGCACAATAGGAAAGAGAGAACTTTAGGAAAACTTTGCTCTTTACAAAGACAGCTTTGGGAGACCCACTCAGGCCAACTTTCTCCAATCTAATCTTATGTCTACTCGTACTGAACCATGTTGGCTTACAAGCTGAAAACTAATCTGCCTGCGAGGCATCAATTTGGAAAAGGTTGACTGGGACAACTGAACCTCATTCAAACAAGCACATTAGTATCATCTCAGAACCTGGGAAACAGTGGCTTTTGGTTCATTAAAAAAAGTACCAGATACAGCTCAGAATTCTTGTACTGACCTCATTGCAACAATCAGCACTAGAATATGGTTCTCCGTGCAGAATACATCATTTAAAAAAATGTTTGTATATGTGTGTGTGGGTGGAATATGCAGAACATTATACAATGCTTATTCTAGATCAGGGTGTCAAACTGGATTTCTTTGAAGGCTGGATCAGCATTGTTGTTCTCCTCTGTGGGCCGGAGGGAGGGAGATGGCACATGCGGCACCCCCATGCCCTGTTTTGGCAGGTAGAGTGCTGCAGAAGGCTGTCCAGGCCAAAAATGGGGCATACAGCCCCCCCTGCACCCCATTTTGGCTGCCAGAGGCATCACAAGCTGGTCCTTTGCTATTTCCAGGCTGGTTCTGCAGGCTTTGAGTTTGACAGCCCTGTTCTAGATAAACAGAATATGTAGAAGGCAAAGAATTCAAGATTTTTGTGACCAGATTTCAAAACACTTTATTACATAATAATGTTTGTGTATTCAAAGACAGATTATACCCAGTACTGATTTTTTTTATTAGATGGACTGACCCAGACTCCAAAGAACCCCCTTATCCTTGAACTAATTTAGTGAATGCATGAAGATGCAAAGAATTTGTGGCCATTATACGTACACACACTAACGTATGTAGGCCAAGTTGCCACATCTCTATGCATCTATGACTGTACAACATTCAGCTGATCTTTCAATACTGCTCACCTGCAGCTACATACATTGCTTAGCTGGGGGAAAACAATGAACAGAAAGAAACTTGAAGCATTCTCACAGGAGATCTGGAAATATGTAGAGATTTTCTGTATTTCATTGTCCCCATGTCCTGTAGCAATCTAATTTTGCAACTGGTGAAATTTAGGGAAAAAAAGCTACAGTGGCAATTGGGTAACCAGAATAATTAGACAGTGTAGGATGGCATGATCCTACACTACGCACGGTCACTCATGCACTTGTGACGTCCCGACTTGACTACTGCAATGCTCTCTATCTAGGACTGCCCTTGCATACCATCCGGAGGTTTCAGCTGGTGCAGAATGCGGCTGCGCAGGTTGTGATGGGAGCTCCCCGATACTCCCATGTTACACCCCTCCTGCGCGAGCTGCATTGGTTGCCGGTTGCCCTCCGGGTGAGATTCAAGGTCTTGGTTTTAACATTCAAAGTCCTTTACGATTTGGGTCCGGGGTACGTGCGGGAGCATCTCCTGCCAACATCAAATCGCCCTGTGCATGCACACAGACGGGGACTCCTTGGGGTACCGTTGGCTAGACAATATCGGCTGGCAGTGCCTCAGGGGAGGGCCTACTCTGTTGCGGCCCCTGCCTTGTGGAATCAACTTCCTTTGAAGCTCCATTTGGCCCCTGATCTTTGCTCCTTCTGCCGCGGTCTGAAGACCTGGCTGTTTGAACAGGCTGGGCTGGACTGACCTCCTGGGCGGGTTTTAATGTATTTTAACTATTTTATCGATTGGGCTTGTCAGATTTAATTGTTTTTTATATATTTATTGTTGTGGTGTTTTTACTGTGAGCCGCCCTGAGTCCTCGCGGAGAGGAGGTGGCATACAAGTCCAATAAATAATAATAATAATGATGATGATGGTTGGATGCTAGCATTTTCAAAGCTTTAATGCCAGGTGGTGACCAAATAATTCACGATTCAGCCTACTGCAGCTCAATGACAGGGTCCTCTTTTTTGTATGTGTTCAGCACAAGCTGTTTGATATTCCAGAGAGCAGATGCCACAACCGAAAAGGCTTGCCCTGGGCTTCACCAGCTAACACTCTGTAGCAGACAGGACCTGCAGTATGCCTCTCCTCCTAGACCGGATGGGATGGGTAGAAACAACAAGAAATCCCATAAGTAACCCAAGCCATGAAGTACTTTAAAGGCAACTACCATGATTTTGAATGGCATCCAGAATTATGACAGGCAATACTCTTGTATTTTTTTTCCACATGGTGAAAAGGCTTTCCATTTTAGGAGGAAGAATTTTTACCTAAACTGGAGGTAGGGATTTCTATTCTTAAATTAATATTCAAAATTCAAGAACCGTTAGTTCACTTGCTATGTTGCTCCTTATTTGAAATTCCATGTTAAATAGACAAATATACCTCCAGTTCACAATGAAGACATCCCTGAAAACAAGAGTCATTAATGGATTGCTATTTATATCAGGGGTCTCCCACCTTGGCAGCTGGCTGAGGAACTCTAGAAGTTGAAGTCCACAGGTCTTAAAGTTGTCAGAGTTGGAGACCCCTGATTTATATGACCTCAGGCAGGAGCTATCAGCAGCCCCCCTTCTTCCTAGCAGAAATATGCAACATCTCCTGTCTGAAAAGCATGCTGTCTGTACCTATAACTTCCCACCCTTCTCAAATGTGCATTGGACAATGTGCAAACCCAGTAAGAATATTCCTGAAGGCATATAAAGGCCCTTTGTTCTCCTTCCAATTGTGTCTTACAGAAATATTTCCAAGCCACTGGTCACTCACATATAAGTGTGAAGGGGTTCCTTGCAAGGCCTAAGGAAACGTCAAAGGATGAGAAAAGTTTCCACCCATTAAAAGTATTCTCAATTTCTCACCTCCATCTGGGCTTTGATTTTGAAAACTGGACACTCCCCAAGTAGAGGAGGGAGAAAGACAAGCATGGCTTCTCCCCAAACCTTCTTCACAACACACACACACACCCTCCCCCTTTTCACAATGCTCTCTGGTAGCTTTAACATATTAAACAAGTGACAGACCAGAGGGCAGTTCAGATCAGGCAGCCTCCAGACATAGTGGCAGTTCTCTCACAAACTGCTCAGACATAACAGAAAGACAAATAAATGAACAACGGGGGAGAGACATGGACAAGTGAGCTTCTCATTCCTATTCTAGCTGTCACTTTTCTCATTCAGGTGAAGACTGAAACAACCCGGACTTCTCAAGCATAACTACCCTGGGCCAAGAATTTGTAAATGCCCCAATTTTTTACTTACAGTAGAAAGAAACATTTTAGGAAGAGCTAAAAGAAGTACAGTAGATTAATTTTCACTTTCATGTTTTCCTAAAAGCAGAGACACAGAGAGAGGAATTTTAAGGCACGTTGTTGGAAAGGCGGTGGGTAGCCTATGCTCTGTTGTGAGGAATTGATTGGAAGAAGAGAAAGTGTGTGCAAGTGTACACATTTGTCCACTTTGTTCTGTGAAAGAGTTGAATGTGTCAGCAGAAACATAAAGATTGAACACAGTTGGTTTGGGGGTAAGAACTGTGTGGTAAAAGAAGAAAGAGAATGGAGATTGTAGGCGTGCCAAATGAATCCATTTGAATTCAGTTCAATTACTTCAAATAAATAAATACACTTCATTGGCTTACTGGATCTTATCCCTTTTCCGAACACGTTGTTTATCCTGAAAGGGAATAGCACGATGGGTATATATATTCCTGTATGCGTGCATGTATACAAACTGGCCTTTTTAGATGCTTTCATGACATGAGCAAACATTGTTGGAGAAGTTGTCTCAGGGATTTTCAGTTAAGATGTTTATGTAAGAATAGCTGCATAAGTATACTTCCTTATTAAATAAAATTAAAACATTTTAAAGCAAAAGCATGTGCAGCGTAAAGATACACTCTACTTCTCAGAAGCTGTTCATTGTTACCTCTTGCACCATTTCAGTCCAAAGTTCTGCCAAATCTTTTCTTGGGTTACCTTAACTAATTACTCCCCCCCCATTTCTGCATTTAACTCTTCCTATTTTTCCCTATGCAGAGAGGAATAATAATGGGGTTTTTCAGTTGTCAGGAACACACCAAGATTCGACAACCCTGCAGTTCATATTACCTATATACTAATCCAAAACCCAAGGCATTTTTCTCAGATTTTCAAATTGATGCTTTCCTTGAGGAGGTCAAGGTTTAACTGATCCACCATCCTACTCCAAACAGGGATAAATCAGGTATCTTCAGAACTGCTTACAGCAGGGCATGACCACTAATCACCTCCTCCAGAACATTGCTTTTAGCACTTCATACACAGATGTATGTTCTTCCTGTATATATAGTTTCCATTCAGCCGCCAAGATCAACAGCTGTCGATGTAAACCAGCCATTGCTCTCCCTGGACCCTCCAGATATACTGAGAGTACAACTCTTAAATCCCCCCAGCCTGCACCACTTTCTGGTGTCCAAGTCACCTCTTGAAAAAGCACCTTTCGGACAACCATGACTTGCATGACTGAGAATCTTCATAGACATGTCCATTGTTGCCCTCTGAGATACCTCAATAGAAGATGCTGATAGAAAAGCCTCCACAAAGCTTCACACTGGGGAGTTGTGCACAACTGAAAATATTACACTGCTGCAGTGGTTCTCAACCTGCTCTTCATCATGGACCCTCCCTTGACCACAGACCATGGCCACGGACCCTCCCAAGACTTAAGATTTAAATAGTAACATTTCTTCAAGTCTTTGTGGGTCTCCCTGGGATGACACCACGCCTCCCCTCCCCAGGAGTTTGCAGACCACAGGTTGAGAATCACTACACTATTACACTATTATATTTTTAGATCATGTGATAGAGACTACATATTCCACAAATGTAAATTCTGTTAGCTGACCATTGGGTCTTCCTATTCTAAATATATATTTGCTCCTGTCTATCTTAAATCTGCTTGGACACTCACACATAATGTGCTGGTATGAAGCATATGACAGTACAGTAACAACTCCTACAGTTTTTATTTATTATTTATTAATGGGACTTGTATGCCGCCCCATCTCCGAAGACTCGGGGTGGCTCACAGTTAAAACAACGACAACAATAAATAATTAAAAAAGAATTAAACTAAACAAGCCCCAAGGAATATAATTACAAAAATACAAAAATAAGAACCACCCCACCCAAATGGTCACAGCCCGGATTGGTTAAACAACCAGGTCTTCAGATCATGGCGGAAGGTGCGGAGGTCAGGGGCCAGGCGGAGCTCCAAGGGAAGTTGATTCCAGAGGTCAGGGGCCACGACAGAATAGGCTTCGTCTTCAGGGGACCGCCAACCGCATTGCCCGGCGGGACCCCAAGGAGTCCTTGTCTATGTGTCGCACAGGGCGGTTAGTATTCGATGTCGTCGCAGTCTCCCTTAAATAATAAGGACCCATGCCATGAAGGACTTTGTATGTTAAGAGTTAAAACCTTGAATGCCACCCGGAGTGTTGTTGGCCAGCTGGTCCAGAATGCAGAGGCATGTGCGGTATTGGGTGACCACAGTGTGCTCATGTAACGTTGCTGGTTTGTGAACAGCATTGACTCTCAGCAGGCTTCCAGGTACAATTCAAGGCACTGGATGTCACTCATATGGTATGGAGCCTGGTTACTTGTAGCGCCACTATCACAAAGGCCTCCATTTGTTCCATTCAATCTGGCAGAGTGGGCAATGCTCTACATCCTCCTGATGAAGCAGCAGCATCTAGGGAGTTCTGGGAAAGATGCCTTCTCTGCCCGTCCCATGAAACAGCCTACAGGTAGTCCTCGGTTTACGACCACAATTGAGCCCAACATTTGTGTTGCTAAGTGAAACAATTACTAAATGAGTTATGCCCCACTTTACATACTTTCTTGCTTTAAGCTTTAAGCAGTGATGGGATTCAAAAAAATTTACTACCGGTTCTGTGGCCGTGGCTTGGTGGGCGTGGCAGGGGAAGGTTACTGCAAAATCCCCATTCCCTCCCCACCCCACTAAACTGCTTTCCAGCTCCGTTCTCCTGTGCAGGGCAACAAAAGAAGACGCAGACGATCAGCTGAGACTCCAGAGGCAGAGAATAGATGGGGGCGGGGCCAGTCAGAGGTGGTATAATTTGCCGGTTCTCCAAACTGATCAAAATTTCCGCTACCGGTTCTCCAGAACTGGTCAGAACCTGCTGAATACCACCTCTGTTGTAAAGTGAATCACTGTAGTTGTTAAGTTAGTAACCCCATTGTTAAGTGAATCTGGCTTCCCCATTGCCTTTGCATGTCAGAAGGTCGCAAAAAGTGACCACATGACTCCGGAACACTACAACCGTCATAAATATGAGTCAGTTGCCAAGCGTCTGAATTTCAATCATGTTACTGTAGGGATGCTGCAACGGTCATAGGTGTGAAAAAGGGCCAAAAGTCACATTTTTCAGTGCCACTGTAACTTTGAACAGTCATTAAATGAACTGTTATAAGTCAAGGCCTACCAATATTTCTATCCACCACTCAGATTTTCGTTGGCCATATACATTTGTTTTGTAAATATATAAATAATAAATACAACTCCTTACAAAGAGTTAAGACTTTGTTGCCCTATGCCAGTAGCTTGCCTGTAACTCTCCCAGTTTTGTGTCTGCAATAATCTATGGTTTATTTCAGACTGTTCCTTTGATCGAGTGAAGTTGCAATTAATCAATGGGCTCCTATGAAAATAATACCCTACATGAACTAAATGGACAGAAATCTATTCAGCTCAGCTCAATTTGGCTAGCCAAATCTCATGACCAGCTGGGATGCCCCTTTCCTTGCTTGCTCAGCAGGATGCCCCAAAATGGCGTGTGAACAGTCCCCTGCAGCATTAAAGTGAACAATTGTCTTTGCCAGTGTCATTCATCTACTTCTCTTGCCAAGCTGTTTTGTTATTTCTGGTCCCCTTTCACCTTACAGGGAGGGGCTTTAGGAGCCCAACTGTTTGGCTGCAATACAAGAAGTACATATTTTTAAGGAAAGTGTATTATTATTTGTTTTTATTATTATTAGCAGGGAGGCAAGATTAGGAGATGAGCCCTGCATTGGCACACCGAAGACAGAACCTTGCTAAAGTTCTCAGGCCCCAGTTGACCTGTTCCATTCCACCACTGGTCTGTCTCTTCAAGGGAGTGCAGAGTTTGCAGGAGAATGAGGGTCATGGGAGAACAAAACTCTTTTCTTCTTCAGGAAGTGGGGGGCTATAATTACCAAGAGACAGTTTCCTGGTGGAAATCAACATGGGGACTAGCCCCTGCTTGTTTTGCGTGCAAGCGAGTGGCCTTTCATCCTCTCCCTCGCATTCATTTTAGATCATTGAGAGGGAAGCAGGACATAAGGACCATGCCATCCACAATTCAATGGCACTCCACCCCTACCAAGTGGCTGAAATAAAAAGGCAGTTGCTACAACAACACAAAACTAAACAGGAGGGGCATTCTAACAGGATCCGCACAAGAAAAACATTCAAACTTGACTCTCTGCAAACAGCCATAAGAATGTGAGGCATCAGATGTTATTACAGGGCAGCAGATCATCTCTTTAGCCAGAACTGCATTTTCAGTCCCAGCTCAGGAACACTGACATTTTCCAGGTCAAAAACTATTTCCCTTCTTAGGCTTCTCTAGTCACCCCTTTCCATTCTTTCCCCTAGCAAAGTCAATTTAACTCCAAAGATGAGTAGTAGTAACCAAAACAAGCCTTTTTGGTTGGCATTGGCTGAATTAAAAGATCATGCCAAATCACTTTTTGTTTAACCACAGTTTACAGACTAAAATATTAGGCTGTAAACCATGTATAGCTGTTCCATACATTCTACTGAACCAAATGCAACATCATCTTACAGTCCAGCACAATACACGGACTTACCTATTGTGGAACTGTGCTACCTGTCTCAAGAAAAAGATGAAGAGTTGAATACCGCTTTCTAGAATGTGAATGCTACATGTGAATTTGTAGATGCTGAAGGGGTCAGCATCTAGCCAAAGTTAAGCTGGGTTTCATTAGCATTTGGAGGATGAATGCTAGTCTGGTAAGCCAAAATAGCACTCCAGAAGGAGACAATGGTAATCACTTTCATGCTGTTGCCAAGAAAGCAATATGTATTTCCTTTTTAAGTAGAGAAGCAAAGGAATATATATGTCTAATTGTGCTCCTATTCACTACTATTTGATTGCTTACAATGCTTACAATTCTACCGTTTGATTTCACTGCAGAATAGGGATGTACAATTGTACAATCTTGACAATTTTAAGATTTGTGGATTTCAACTCTCCCAGCCAGAACTTGCGGAAGTTGAAGTCCACAAGTCTTAAAGTTGACAAAATTGGACACCCCTGCTGTAGAACCTACTGGGATCAGTAGAAAAGTACAAGCTCAATTAGAGGAAATATTAAAATAGTTTTACTATTTTTAAACTGAGTATTTTTCACAAGCTAACAGGATTCCCCTCCCCCTTCTCTGGCCTGTATGAATTCATTCAGGTGTGTACAAAATTTAAATTAAGCACCTGCTGTTTCTGAATGGCAGATGACAAGAACTAAAAAGAGAATATAGGATGTGCATATACAGAAGATTAACCTGATGTTGAAAATCAAGTTTTCCCGGTCAGAATTAGGGCACCCATAAATAACACTCCATATATTTTATACCATCATACATCATACCGACATGCGAACTGGGACATATGACTTAGTTGCAGGAATTTGCTAGGGTTATTACCTCTTGTGTTACCTACTTGTTCAAGAAAGAGAAAAGTCCTTTCTAATACTACCATTTCTTAATACTTTTCCTTGACCCTGAACTGCAATTCTCTCTCCTCAGGTCCATTTCCATTATAATCTTAGCCCCACTCATACTCTATTTTTGCCTAAAAGTTATTTTAAAGCTGTCCTTGCCCCTAATAATATAAAAAAGCAAAGGGCCCCAAACATTCAATGGTTGCTTTATAACTAAAGAATCAACATTTCTCAGTAGCCCATAAACAGTGGTCCAGTTTGTGTTAAGAGCTCCAGGTGATAATCTCTAGGATACTTGCACTTGTTCTACCTATAGAATTATTCTATTGTTTTCTTACTTCTCAGATTTCTGACTGCATCATGATCATTATTACTGTTTTTAATTAAGAGGCAGGACATCATGGCAACCTTTGACTTCATAAAAATTAAAATCTATATATATAAAAGCGATATACCACTCACGCATCATCAGAAAATCTCCAGAACCATAAAGCCTACAAACCTGCAATTTGGCACGTATGTTCCTCTTGGCTTCTAGGTGCTCACTAAGAAAGGATATTTCAAAACGACCATCAGAGCATTAGTACTTCGTATATTATTATTAACACGCACTGATGCTAAGGAGTTATACTTCCCCTCCCCACCTGCAAAATACAAGCAGAGGAGTTTCACTTTCAGTTTTAATTTCACAGCAGCAACCAGCTTTAGTACAGAACAGTTGACCTAAGCCACGCCCAGGCTCCTTGCTGTCTCCTTCTTGCTCACACAGCAAATACTGTTTCAGTTTCCAAACAGCCTTCAGCTCTCTCACACACTAACAGGACGTTAGCCAGATGAATACCGATGGATGCTGGTAGGCAGAGGCAGAATTTTTTTCCTCCTTATTTTTCTCCCCAAAAACAAAGCCCGAACACAGTTTCATAGCGAAGCACGGGTATCCAGCTGGTATAAAATAAAAGCAAGTTAGCCAATCACCTAAAGAGAGGAGATGAGAATTGAGGGACCTACCCCAAGGAAAAAGGCTTCATTACTTTGGCAGGACAGTTCTGTTAGGGCTCTACTGGCACAGCTGGAACTGACGATTCTGTCTCTAAGTGCCGAGGTTATGAAATGACAAATCACGTGACTTCACCAGATTTAGCAATCACTTGCACTTCCATTGTTAAGTGAATCAGTGTGACATTAGAAAAGAGCCTTGGTGGTGTAGGCTGTTAAATGCCTAGCACTTAGTTCCAGCTGCCTGCAATTAGTGCAGGCTCGAATCCCACCAGGCTCAAGGTTGACTCAGCCTTCCATCCTCTCGGGGTAGGTAAATTGAGGACCCAAGATTGTTGGGGGCAATAAGCTGACTTTGTAAAAATGCCGCTTAGTAATAAGCAGGCATATACAATGGAATGAAGGCTATTGCTGAGCGCATTGGGTTGTATCCCAAAAATTGTAAGCCGCCCTGAGTTTTCGGAGAAGGGCAGCATATAAATGTAATTTCAAAAAATTAACTAAGACATCACTGGACCATAGCTTATGATTTCACATTTGCCTTCTCCATTACTTTACTTGTCGGAAGCCTGTTGTGAAGCTTGCAAATGATGATCACATGACCATGGGATCTTAAAGTAGTCATAAAGGCACACCAGTTGCAAAGTGCCTGAATGGCAGTCACATAGCTCCAGAATGCTGCAAGGCCATAAATGTGAGGATTGATTACAAAGCTGTTTTTTTAATAACCACCACCATTTCAAACAGTCTTTAAACAAAGTAAACCAGGAGTACTTGTATACCACAAAGTTAGCCAAACTCCTTCAGTGATCATATGAAACAAAACTTCCAGACAAGAGTATAATGAGTGAATTGGCCCACATCAGAAAAACAAACCCAAATATCCTATAGTAAACATTTTAGAGTTTTAAAAGTTCCATTACTTGCAACTTCAGAATCCCACTGGGAACCAATATAATTGTTTTAAAATTGATGTAATATATTCCAAAGTAGCCAGTGCTTGTTAACCAACTGGCAGTAGCCTTTGGTACTATCTGCAATTTCCAAATACTTCTTCAGTTCTATATTGATTAATTGATTACAAATGGTTCTTGTGCCACTTTCTTTATCAGATTAACAGAGTTGGAAAGGACCTTGTAGGTCATATAATACAATTCTTATGTTTGCCTATGAACTCCAATTTCCATCCCCAGTCACATGGCAAATAGTCAAGAATGACAGAAGTTGTAGGCCAATGTTTGAGTTCTTACCTTGGATCTATTTTGGCTGCAACAGGCAGAGAATTTCTGAATCATTTAAAGCGTTCCCCCATGGAAGTTCTGAAAATCAAATTTGGGCTAGTCTCTAGCTTTTAGCATTGTGGACCTCCATAATATTGAATATACATACACACACACACACACACACACACACACACACACACACACACACACACACACACACACACACAGAGTCTGTTATGGTTAATAGTAACAAAGTTACCATTAACTCTCATTACATATGGGCTAGTTTTGGCCATTGCATGCATTTCTCACGATAACCAATACATTGAGGAATATCAAAGAGCAACAGAAATTGAAAAACAGGAAGATTGATGGCATGGCCGATTTATATACTTGCCACCAATTCTTTATTTTCTTCAAACTATTGATTATATTGATCATATCAGACAGCACAAGATCAGGAGGCTGCAAAACCAGGAAGTCCTTTTTTTTGCAAATTCTCAGTAGAAAAGTAATGCTACATTAAAAAGCAGAAGGTATACATAAAGTTTATACTCTTAATCTTTGTTCAGACATAACTGTTAATCATGCTGATTTACTATTACAGGAGTGAAAATGCGATAGATTCCCCTAAGGTGATCAGGAATTAACAGTAACACCTAGGGATTTGGGATGAGCACTGCCATGGACTAAACTTATATTGTATCTCAGAATTGGAAGCCATTATAATCAGTTCACAACCTCTGAGATGGTACACAAATTGTACCCAGCCCCCTGTTTCAGTTTCTTTGCCCAGATTTCTGTTCTCCCCTTTGTGTAGGGATATTTTAGCCTTTCTTCACTCATTCTCCTTCAGATTGTTAATTGTATGTTCGCATTCTCTGCATTCCTCCTCTGAGAATCTCTTACTACTAGCAACAGTCACTCTGAGACCCGTGAATTCTCTCCTCCTGCAATGTGGCCACAAGGATATCAAAAAATGTTCTTTTAATTTTCTTTTTCAATGAACCATGATTTGTCACTGTAATGCAAGATAATATACGGTTGGCTTAAAGTTCTGAAATAAGCTTCAGAACCAAGCTTGTTCACTAAGGACATGAATCCCAAAGGCTTATCTGGGTTCACTCTGATAATGTTAATTACAGTTAATGTAATCACAAATAGATAACAGGGAAAAAGAAACAGCCAAACATGTTGCAGAAAACCATTTAAAGGCCTTTTGAAATTGGAAAGATTCTTCCACTTTTTAAAAACCCCAGGGATTATTTCATTATACAAATATTTCTTCAGAGGGAATATTAAGGGCTGGGTAAATGCATCTAAGAATGACTTTCACTCCTTCAGTCATATTATCTTTCTTAAGAGATGAAAGGGAACATATGAGACAATACAAAAGTATGTAAAGCGTGGGATCAACTTAACAGCAAATAAAACAATTATTTATAGACAGAGTTGTAGAGGATTCTGGATATGTTTTGGACTGGAGGTACCCTGTTTCCCCAAAAATATGACCTACCCTGAAAGTAAGTCCTAGCTTGATTTTTAAACGTGTGCCCAATATAAGCCCTACCTCCAAAATAAGCCCTAATTAAGATCCCGCCCACTCGAGTGGATGGGTAAAAATTAAGCTAGGGTGGGGGTAGGGTGGTGGTGGAGCTGCCCTACTACTTACCTTTGGACAGTTGTAGCCAGGCCTCGCACACCCCGACACCTGCCTTGCTGGCCCATTTCTTCTGCGGCTGGCAAGGCTTTCCTGAAGGCCTCTGTAACTGATAACAAAGCTCCGGATCGATCCAGAGCTCTGTTATTGCCTGCAGAGGCCTTCACAAAAGACTTGCCAGCCGCAGAAGACAGGGTCTTATTTTCGGGGAAACACCGTAGTTTTTAAACATTTTTCTAAGGCAACTTGATATATCGTATTTGACAATGCTCCCAATGTGTAGCCTGGTAACAAAATCCTAATTGCAAAGAGGGTGAGCAATCACTTCTCACATTCATGGTCAGCATTTCAACCATGACTAGAATGAGTTTCAGTTCACTTGTTCTCATTCATTCCATCCTCCCTTTTAGACAATGGGTTAGGGAATCCACTGCCTTCATGCTACTGAAAGAGCAAACTACATTCTCTGCTCAAATTTCTTAATGGAGATTTCGGTTTTGCAAGGTACAGAACAGAATCGAATAACAGAGTTGGAAGGGGCCTTGGAGGTCTTCTAGTCCAACCCCTGTTGAGCAAGAGCCCCCCCTGTACCATTCCTGGCAAGTGGCTGCCCATTCTCTTCTTAAAAGCTGCCAGTGATGGAGCTTGACATTGAAGTGCATGCTCACAATTTTAATACAACACTATATTTAAAGTAAGTCAATGTGAGACCTTGTTCTCTCTTCTTAAGATTAGGATCTAGCAGACAAAGCTTTAAAAGCTCCAAAGATAGCATGACCCTCACACAGTGGGGCTGCTGAAAGCATTTTTATCATGATTTTTTTACCACAAAGCAGATTTGGTCAAACTTATTCTGGTTCCTTTATTGCCCTCACTTCCTACGATACAGACTATAAAGGACACTAATGAAGAAAGAAATGCATGTAGGCTCTATATTAATTACTGCAGTGCAAAACCTAGTTGGTGGACTCTCCTTTTTTTCCTGAACCTGAAAGATCCGAGACCAAAAAGGCTGTGGTGTGCAAGTGCATAAACACAGATATTTTTGAAGAAACATGTTGACCCTTTGAGGCAGAGCAGACTGGGTCCAATGCCACTTTTATTATAAAGCTCCAGTGGCAGAATCTTTGCAATCTGAATGTACTTCTGCCTCCAACTTTCTCTTCAAGAGAATTAGGAAAGGTCAAGTCTGAAATTACATTTCTGTTTGGATTTAAATTTCTTTTATCTGATTGTTTACTGTGGCTGCAGCTCTTCCTTCTCTTTTTCTTCCTTCTGACCATTACAAAACCCTTGTCAGAGGAGAGTCAGAATGAAAGAAAATAATCTATTAAACCAAGATCAGAAGTACGACCAACACTAACTTCATTGGGCAGATAGAAGTTCTGTTCAGCAGTAGTCAATCCAAAAGAATAGGACAGAAGTGCAGTCAAAAGACCAAGCTCCAAAACACATGGTGATATTTATATTTATACAATAGGTTTCTATCCTGCCTTCCCTCAGTACCAAAAGGTAGGTTACAGAACCTCTCAATTTTATCCTCACAATATTCATGTGGGGTAAGGTGGGCCGAGAGAGAGTGACTGATCCAAATCCACTTACTGTCGTCATGACTCAGACTGGTTTTGAACAGACAGAAAGGCTTGGCACTGCCCAAAATGTGATTCCCCATCACACCAGCTATTAAAATTGCCAGGTGACTTTGAACTAGCTTCCATCTGCTTCCTCTAATCCAGTTTTAAAAATAACTATCAAAATAACATGGAGTGGAGAACTTCACATAGCGCTTTGAGCTCCTGGAGAAAAATTGTAATGAAATATTACCAAGGCAGATTCAGTATTCGTTCTGCTTCAATGAATATCAATAGACATAATTAATTAAGTCCAATTAATACCAAGAGGTTTATTCTAAGTAGAAAGTTAGATCAACTCATTTTGGTCCAGTTCTTGGCCTCCAGCAAATTACAGGTAGTCCTCGACTTACGACCACAATTGAACCCAAAATGCCTGTTGCTAAGCGAGACAGTTAAGTGAATTTTGCCCCATTTTACGACTTTTCCTGCCACAGTTGTTAAATGAAACACTGCAGTTGTTAATTTAGTAACACGGTTGTTCAGTGAAACTAGCTTCCTCATTGACTTGGCTTGTCATAAGGTCGCAAAAGGTGATCACATGACCCCAAGACACTGCAACCATCACAAATATGAGACGGCTGCCAAGCAACTAAATCTTGATCACATGACCATTGGGATGTTGCACTGGTCGTAAGAATCGAAAAATGGTCCAAAGTCACATTTTTCATCCCCTTTCCCTTCAGTGGGGAAAAATAAATAAATTCATGGTGGCATAATCAAGTACCACCTTGAACAGAGTGGAAGGTATTTTTTCTCGTAGCCCCAGTCTCTCTTTTTATACCTCAGTGTGGCCATACTAAAATGGCTGCAAACAGACTTCAACTCAATTTGATCACTGGGGTTGGAAAGAACAGTTAACCCTGTCCCCACCAGTAAATGGTTAAGTAGCTTGCATGATACACCGGTAATTAACATGATGTGTGGAACTAAAGCTATCCATTCCAGGTTTAATTGAGCAAGTCAAGCAGCTGGGTTTTTGGAGTTTATGCAAAGTATTAACTCTCTTCTAGATGATTCAGTTCAATGGTTCATGGAGAGGACCATTCTTTGCCTCATTTTGTACTTGGCTAAATAGCTATGACTTTCAGAACTCTGCAGCTTTACAGAGCCTGGCAGAAAGAAACAAGTCTTGAGTCCCTGCCTCCACTGTGGTGTCATCCTTTTGTATCCAGTGATACTATCTGCACAGATACTACCAGTATGTAGTTCAGAAAGCCATTAAGCATGCTAACAAAGCATCTCTCTAAGCTTGCGTGAAATCTCTTTTCTCTTCCTTCTGAATCTATTAAGTTACAAATTCTGAAATTAGGGATAGAGTTTCTACCCTGACTTCTTCCCATGTAGAAGTAAAGCACGGCATAGATGAAATGGCGCCCAAGAGCCTTGGTGGTGCAGGCTGTTAAATGCCTAGCACTTAAGTTCCAGCTGCCTGCAATTACTGCAGGCTCGAATCCCACCAGGCTCAAGGTTGACTCAGCCTTCCATCCTCTCGGGGTAGGTAAATTGAGGACCCAAGATTGTTGGGGGCAATAAGCTGACTTTGTAAAAATGCTGCTTAGTAATAAGCAGGTATATACAATGGAATGAAGGCTATTGCTGAGCACATTGGGTTGTATCCCAAAAATTGTAAGCCGCCCTGAGTCTTCGGAGAAGGGCAGCATATAAATGTAATTTTTAAAAAAACCCAAATTAAGTAGCAAGGGAAGTGACAGGCTCCCTTTTTCCAACTCATGTGCACGGCCTTCTTTACACTTACACACACACACACACACACACACACACACACACTTCTTTCCTAATTACCATCACTATCCTGCTCCCCACAAAGAGCTATTAGGGAAAAGCTGTAGAAATATTTGCCCAAAGCAGAGATTGTTGCTACGTCTCAGTGCATTGTAGGTGGGAATATACACAGCAAACATGCTCTATGAGGAACCCTGCGGGATTCCAGCTCCTTCAGGAAAGCTTTGTGAACCGAGCTCTGCATGCATTGGCCAGACCATTGTGAAAAGGAAACAGAAAAACCATTACCAACCTAGTCCCCCCCTGCACACACAATTCCCATTCTCCCTCTTTAGTGCCTTCTCCCCCCCCTCAGAAAACCCCCCACCATCTTCCTCAAGACAAATTGAACTAGGAGGGAGGGTTGCTTTTAAAAAGAGTGAAAAGGGTTCCTCTATTAGATTTAAGGCAACAAGTCAGAGTGGCAAGCGGCCTTTATGCACCAGAGAAGCCTCCCACTGCTCCCAGACTGGGCTGAGCTGGAATCCTGGGGCACAGCTTTCTGAAGCTTGCCATTGATTTGTCAGTGGTGATAAGTGAGGCCAGAACGGTTCCCACAATCCCCTGCAGAGGGGAAGGTTCTCCCACAGTGCTCAAGGAAAGAAGGGGGGGTTTGGAGAAAGAGAGGAAGACAGAATTGGGAGGTCCAAAAAAAAATCTGGAATGTTTCTTCTCTCTGACAAAGAAGGAAATGCTTATTTTGCAGATCAGGCAGAGGAGAGAGACAGTGGCGTATAAAAAGACACACACTGCAGCTAATGTGGCTTCCTCTGTATCTCTGTCAGAAAGAAAGCGCCATGCTGGATTTCTTGAATATGTTTGCACTTAAGAGAGCTTTTGTGCACCAGATGAATAGAATAATATTCCTCTACCAATTTGCCATTGTGTGGGTGCCAACCCAGAGATGTTTAAATCTCCCTTATTAACACGAGCATCTTCACTCTGCACGTAGATGTTGATACGGGCTCATTTTTGTTTTCCTCACAAAGTAAACAAAAGTTTCTTCTTTCTCTCTCCCTAAATGTAAGCTTAGAAAATTCATTATAGGGAGCGGGGAGGACAGGAAAGGCACAGAAATAAAAGAAAACTTATACCTTGAAAAAAAACCCTTAAAGCAGATACAAAAGCGCAAAGCATTTTAAAGAGATATTCCTCTCCACAGACAAAAAATCAAAACCTTATGGCCATTTTAGTTCATGATCTCTGCATGGTAGACCATTAAAAGGCACCGATATTCAAACATGGATAGGATTAGGAAAAAACCTAAGAACTGGGAATAGCAAACAACCATATTTGGAAGGAAGGAATCTGACAAGGTAGGAAGCACCAATTCCCAGGCTAGGGGAAATGTTTATTGTTATGTATGTAGGTTTGAATGTTATTGGTTTATTTGAACTGTTCTTGTAAAATGTTAAATGGTATTGGTTTAAATAGTGCGGGAAGAAACCCTGCACTCCCATTGGCTGGCAACTACGGCTGCAGGCTATAAGAGGCAGCCGTAGCCCAGCCAACTCGGGTCCATTCGAGCTGTAGTCACTGAATAAACTCTTCACTGAAGCTCTTCGCGTCTGACTCTTCATGCAAACTTAACATTTATGTCAACACAGAACCAATGTTTCTTGGGGACAAGAGATCAGCCAAGGTACGCTGACTCAGAAAGGCAGGATTAAGGAATCAAGGAGCATTGGCGTTAAATTACTATGTACTGCAATCGCCAGGTCTTCTGTGTGCACATAGCTTTACTTTTGTCTGTGGTAAAGAAATGAATCTAGCCATGTCATGTGTGTGTGTGTGTGTGTGTGTGCCTTCTGCTAAATAGGCCAGTTCCTGAATTAGCATCTAGAAAGTCAAGAGCATCAGCCAAGGTAGTGTGAAGATTGGCAATACTCTTGCTTCTCCTTCCACCCAGAAAGGCTTCTGAAAAGATCATCCAATGTTCCCAGATTGTTAACATATCCTTCCTTTCAAGAGTTCTACATCAGTGAAGAACTTACAGTATCAGGGTTCTGAATCATGTGAAACTCGGCATGGTTTATCTCCCACAAACCTTCACCCCAAACTTGAAAACTGTTTACTTACAAAAAATATATCACTGACTCAATCCTTCCAAATGTACTATATATACAGTGGTGCGATTCAACTTGCGCATGCACACCAAACGCATGCACCACCTTTTTAAAAAAGCCTCTAATACTTACCTTCAACTGCAGCCTCTGTGAATAAAACAGCTGAGGCGCAGCAAACCGCTCTGCCACGTGAATCAGCTGTGCTCTAAACCAGTGGTTGCCAATCGGTGGGCCATGGCCCACCGGTGGTCCATGAGAAAATTTTGGTGGGCCACAGAGAAATGTCCCCCCAAAGCAATTAATCCAGGCTGCGCCCTGGATTATGGCCCGCTCACCCGCTGGCCCCCACCCTTCAGCTGAGTGCAAACCTGCAAAAAGCAGTGCAGCTCTCGCCAGCCAGGACGAGGTAATGGTGCTGTTGCAGCAAGAGAGGGCTAGCGGCACAGGTGGGCTGAAGTGGCGATGCAGATGGCTGGAAGGTGCAGGAGCGCCACACTACTTACATTTGGGTGGCACTCCCGCACCTTCCAGCTCATCTCTCCTGGCCTGGGCTCAATGGCTGCGGGCTGTAGGGATGGCCCAGGGCAGGAAAAGTACCGGCTGGTGGTGGTGGGAGGGGCAGAGCGGGCAAGTCTGCGCTCACCATCCAGTTCAGAGATCTGGAATGGGGCGGCGGCAGCAGCGGCAGTTTTCTTGTCCCTGTCAGCTCTGCTGTGCTGCCCTCCCCCACAACCAGCCATTGCTAGGGAAAGCACAGGAAAAGTGAGCAGAAACATAGCTCTCGCTGGGGTGAAAGAGTTGAGATCGAGGAAGGCATAGGCAAGAGAAGACGGAAGCTGCCGCCTTTGAAAAGTGCCACTTTCTGTTGCCTGTACCTTCTAATCTCCGCTCTTTCGCCCCAGTGAGAGCTATGCTTCTGCTCGCTTTCTTTTCCAGGGGGAGGGGGCAGCAGAGACTTTAGGAGTGCTCTCCCCCCTCAGCAAGCCAGGGCTGGAGGAACGTGAAGAATTGAGCCCCGGAGAAATGCATGCTGGAAATATCAACACACATTTCCAGTGCTCTGTCCTCTGTTCTGAAGAAGGATTGAGTGGGGGGAAGGGAGTAGGGGGAAGGGTAGGAGGGAAGGAGAAGCCCGGCTGGCTTTCCTTTGGCATGGGGCAGGTGTGTGGGGGAGACCAAATACCCAGACCAAAACAGCGCCGAGGAAGACGGGCTCCTAATAACCAGCCTGTTTGTGCAGGTGAGAGCTCAAGCTTTTCTGGGCTCGACACCCCCCTCCCTTCGGCCTCTACAAAGGGAGGGACCCTTCTCTGCTTGGAAGTGGTGAGAGAAACCTGGAACTTAGCCTCGGGGAGCCCTCTTCTTATGTGGAGGTCGAATGGAGGAAGTGTTGCCTGGTTATTAGGAGCCCGTCTTCCTTGGCACTTCCAGCCCGGCCCTCCTTCTCTCCCGCAACTCCAGGCAGCCACACCTGGCAAAGGAGGGAGAGGTTTCCTGACTTGGGGGAGATATGAGATGACAGGAGAGCAGATTATGGGGGGCTCTGCTTTTCTTCTGTTTGAGGGGGAGCCGGTTCCTCCCCATCCAGATCTTCCCAGCCTCCAGGCACCATGTGGCTTCTTTTGAATCCCAACAGTATTAAATCCTCTTTCCTCCCCAAAGGACGAGAGAGGCCCCTCCTTTCCCTTCACTCTGCCCCACAGTTATGATTAAGCATTTACGATTTTGTTATAATTAAATAAGCATTTTTATGTTTAAAAAAATTATATATATATATTATATTTGCTATTAAAATTAATTTTTAATATTAAATTTATATTTAATATAAAAAAATATATTAAATAAATTATATTTTTTAAAAATTGTATCAGGATTCAAAAGTATGAGTTTGGTGGTCCCTGAGTTCCAAAAGTTTATTGACCCCTGCTCTAAACAGGAAACAAAGCACAGCGAAGAGCAAGAGCAGGCGGGCAGGGCCATATGCTTGTCACAGCGAATCAGTTCAGAGCCAGCTGATCATTGGAACTAGGGGTTCACCCGATCCAATAGAGCCCCACCCCTCTGTGTGTCTGTGTGTGTGTATCTGCCTCCCATTTGTAATTAACTTTTTTGCTTCAGATGGGAGGCGGTTGGAAGGGCCTATTACATGTGCAAGGGCTAAATTGATTAATGATATATAAAGGTAGAGCTCTCTGTAATGGTAGCTTAATGAAAATAAATATTTTCAGTGTCTTCCTGATTGCCAAGATTGAATGAACCAAGTGCACACCTGGGGGCAGAATATTCCTCTAATTCAGGGGTAGTCAACCTTTTTATACCTACCGCCCACTTTTGCATCTCTGTTAGTAGTAAAATTTTCTAACCGCCCACCGGTTCCACAGTAATGGTGCTTTATAAAAACCCCTACCGCCCACCATGAAAGCTGGAATGCCCACTAGTGGGCGATAGGGACCAGGTTGACTACCACTGCTCTAATTTCTTAAAGAAGCATAGGCTTAAAAGCAGAACTTTTAAAACCAAATGCCAAGAAAGAACCCAATGTCACGAGACTAACACCACTGAAGTTGTAAATACTCCAGATTTATAAAACCTGTAAATTTAGCTTTCTTTTTGTGTGCTTTCTTTCTTCCTCTCTTTTTTGTCTAGGAAAGGACAACTTAATCTTGCCAAAAGTATAAACCTTGCAAGGATGTTGAAATTAAACTGATGGCTGCATGAAAGTAAGCCAAGAAACCACAACTTAAAGCAGCTCCACCTGGCCTAGAAGAGAAGGATACTGAATGAAATGTTTTGTATAGTTTCATCTGCTGCAGTTTTCTTAAGATTCTTTCTTTTAAATTCAGTGTGTAGGAAGCCCACATGACAAATCACCAAGATATCAGTAAAATTATGTTAAGGAAGCCTGCTTCCACTACCCCCCAATTGTGTGTATAATATATTTTATGAAGGAAAGATTCTCCTTTCTAGAAAACCAACATGCTCCTTGCAAAATGTTTGAGTAAAACTACTCACTGCTAGAGATAAAACCAGTTATAAGAATATCCTAAATATGTGATATGACATTAGTGAAGAATAATGGATAGGAATAAAAAAATAAGCTTCTGTCTAACCCTACCCCGATTCCAGGGGTGGGATCCGACAGGGTTAACTACCGGTTCGGCTATTTACGAGGTTTGATGATTTACGATGTCCTTCCTTGCACGCTGCGCGCAGCTGTAAATCATCATCAGCTTGGTGCCTGGACAGCTAAGCAGCGCTGTGTGGCTGTGTGTTGAGAAGCAGCCTTTGAAAAAGTACTTTCTGTTAAGTTTGCATAGAGAGGCAGGACGCGGAGTGCTACAGCTCAAAGTTTATTGTGACTTCAGCTCAGAACAGACCCAATTTGGCTTAGCTGAGGCAGCTATATATAGCCGGCTGCCTCGGCTGACAGCCAATCAGAGTGCAGGGTTTTCCCGCACTTTTAAACCAATGATTTCAAACACTTTACAAGAACAACCAATCAATTCAAACTCCGCATACATAACACCCCTCCCCACTATGTTTGGTCCATACTCAAACCCCATCTATCTAATATACTCTTGCAAATAGGAGGGGCTCTTACGTGTATTCGACCTCGTGGTTCAGGTGTTTTGGGGTTCTCACATTGTGAGGGAGGAAATGTGTCTGTTAACATTTCCTTACTTGGACTTCTAGTATTGTCATAACCTGTTTGGTTACTACAACCTGGTCTCTCCTCCCAATCCATCTCCAACCCAATGTCAGCACCTAAGTCTGGTAGTGATGTGCAATTTTCCATTTGTAAAAATGGTTGTTGGAACTGTGACAGGTTTTGGGATGGTTCCTGTCGTGTTAGCTCGTTACACATGGGGTTGATTCTTGCTTGCTGATTACCTTCATAATCCCCCTTCCCCTAGGAGAGGCAGTAGGTATGGGAACCAGAGAGGAGCAATGGCGATGCTCCTGAGGTAGTCTGGACCATAACTGATCTATGTGCCTGCTCCAGAGAACACCATCCTCAGTTTGAACCCTGTAAGACCTGGGGCCTGTAATTTGGGTTATCTCTGCAGGAATCCATAATGGTTCACCCACAAGGTTTTTTGCATAAACAGAATCACCCACAGTGAATGTGCGAGTTTTGCTAGTGGAATCTAGTGGTGCGTTGGGTGCGTAAGTGGGATGAAGGCGGTCAAGGGGAGATCTGAGTTTCCTACAGATCAACAACTCGGCCGGGGTTAAGTTAGTTGATGGGTTGGGAGTGATATGCTGGACACTGAGTAGTTTTTCAACTTTCTCAGTGATGTCCCCTGGACCCAATTGCTGGAGTTTCTCCTTGGTAAATTGTACCATGCGTTCAGCCCGGCCATTAGCCGAAGGATGCCCAGGGGCTGTAAGGGCGTGTCTGACGCCCTGCTGTGCTAAATATGATTCAAAAAGTTTGGAAGTAAATTGAGGACCATTGTCAGAAACAAGTACATCAGGCAACCCATGAGTTACAAAAAGTTTCTTAAGCTGTTTGACAACAGCATCTGCTATGGTGGATGCCATGGGAACAACCTCTAACCATCTGGAGTATGCATCTACCACAATAAGGAAAGTGTGCCCTCTGGTAGGGCCAGCAAAATCAATGTGAATCCTGGACCATGGGCCCCTAGGACTTCTCTGAGTTTCTCGTGTAACTGATTGTCATTTTCAGCAGAGATTAAAACGTCATCAAAATAAGGCACCACCCCAGGCAACCCTTGTAGCATCCTTTCCATGAGGCTTTGAAAGATGCCTGGTGCCACACTTACACCGAATTGTAACCTCTTGCATTTGAATGCACCCCGATGGGTTACAATGGTTTGGGCTTCTGCAGTTAGATCATCAACTGTTAACTGCTGGTATGCTTGGGCCAGGTCCAGCTTGGCGAAGACTGTGCCCCCGCCAAGAGAGTGTAATAAGTGATGAACCACTGGAACTGGATATGCGCTCTGTTGTAGCGCATGGTTCAATGTCCCCTTGTAATCCCCGCAGATTCTCACCGAACCATTTGCCTTGACCGGTGTGACTATGGGTGTCTCCCACCTGGAGTGGTCTGTGGGCTCTAATACCCTTTGGGCTATCAGTTTATCTAATTGTTCATCAATTTTTTCCTTCAATGCAAAGGGTACCCTTCTGGGTTTTAAACGGATTGGTTGTACCTTGGGATCTAAGGCAAAAGTGATAGGGGTCCCCAAGTACTTGCCTAATCCGTTGCTGAAGACCTCTGGAAACTCAAACTTCAAAGACTCTTCCCACTCAGTGTTGCTCACGTGATTGATGCCAGTCACTTCGATGCCTAGCGGGTTGAACCATTCCAGACCCAGCAAACTTGGGCGATCTTTATCCACGATGGTCAGGGGTAGGCGTTTGCTGTGACCTTTGAACTTCACGTTGAATTCTCTTGTTCCAACTACTGGAATCTTGTTCCCTTGGTAGTCTTTAAGAGTTAATGCCTGCTTCTTGAAGTGAGTCTTCTGAATGTCTGGTATCAATCTTTGAATAGTGTCCCATGACACCATGGATAAATATGAACCTGAGTCCACTTCCATTTGGCAAAGCCTTCCTTCAATGAATACCTTGACATGCACTTTCCTGTTATTTAAGGGGGATGAATGACCAATAGTTGCTGTTTGATGAGTTTCATTCCTTCCACTTGCTTCTGTGTTGAGCCCCATTTTCTCACTGAAGTTGTTGGGCTTGACTTCTCTGTCTTTGTTGTTTGCAGCAAACTTCCTTCTGTTGGGTGGAGTTCTGGATGATTTGCAGACTCTTGCAATGTGCCCTTTTTTTTCACAACAGAGGCAAATGGTGTCCAGGAACTTGCATTCAGTGCGGGGGTGGTTCCCCCCACCACCTATGCAGTGGAAATCACGCCCCTTCCTTCTCAGGTCGTTTCGTTTCCGCTCCATTCTGAGTCTATTAATTCCTTCTTCTTTTTCACTGTGATCTGACTCAGAATCCAGTTCATCAAAAAGGGTTGTGATGGTCTTCTCCCCCTCAGAATGGCCCGTAGTCTTGTTCATCTTTCTCATGGCTGCTGCTGAGAATTTGGTGGCCTCTGCTGAAGATGCTTCTTCTATGGCTTCTTTCAGTGTGATCTTAGGTTTCATTAGTAATTTGCTCTGCAAAACCTTGTCTTTAAGGCCCAAAACAAAACGATCGCGCATGGCCTCCTCTAAGCTGCTGAATTCGCACGCACCCCCAATGTCTCTTAAACTTGTCACAAAGTCATTTACGCTTTCATCTTCCCCCTGATCGCGGCGATAAAACTCGTGTCTCTTAACGAGGCATGATACTTGGGGCACGTAGTGAGCCTTTAAAAGCCTCTCCAGATCAGGCCATGCCATTACCTTCACGTCTGCTGCACCAGCTAGTGCCTTCGCCATCTTGAAAACTGCCGGACCGCAATACGTGAGAAAGACCGCCCTCTTCCGCTGCTCAGAAATGGCGCCCAGATCGTTTCCTTCCAGATACATCTGAAACCGATCTGCATACGACTCCCAGTCTTCATTCTTCGGGTCGAATGGGGCTGTGGGGGTGTTCAGCGCAGCCATCTCGCTCTTCTCTGTTCTGCATTGCCTTCTCTTCAGGGAGATCCCATCCTCATCGCCAGTGTTAAGTTTGCATAGAGAGGCAGGACGGGTGCTACAGCTCAAAGTTTATTGTGACTTCAGCTCAGAACAGACCCAATTTGGCTTAGCTGAGGCAGCTATATATAGCCGGCTGCCTCGGCTGACAGCCAATCAGAGTGCAGGGTTTTCCCGCACTTTTAAACCAATGATTTCAAACACTTTACAAGAACAACCAATCAATTCAAACTCTGCATACATAACACTTTCTTCCTGTTTTTTTAACTCAGCTGTGCCTCATATGGCAGCTCAAGTTGAAAAAGCAGGAAATAAAGGTCAGGTAAGAGCCCAGGCAGGCAGGTGGGCAAAAACATCAGCAGACAGAACCGGTTCTGTGTCTGCTGCTCTTCAGAGCTACCGGTTCTACAGAGGTGGACAGAACCAGTAGAAACCCACCCCTGCCCCATTCCCCTCCTCAATGTAGTAAGTTGCCAATATGAAAAGAGATCAGCAAGCACATTCGTATAAATGCCTGCTCTGTTGTAATATATATGTTATAAAGATAGCACAGATGGGAGAAAGATAATTGAAATATTAAAAAAAATATTAGGGGAATGAGTGTACAAACAAAAATTATATTTTGCTCATTCTTTTCCTGATTTATATGACTTTGATAATTAAAAGCTAAAACTAGTTTATCTTCATAAACCCACAAGGAAAGATGAGGATCTAGTTCAGAAGAACAAAAAAGGAAGAATGGAAAATTTGTCACAGGGATAAGGCATGGAATCAGCAATACATTCCTTCACCGTTCCTTTTTGCACAGCTTTATGTTCAATGGTCCTGAAGACAGAATACCCTGGTTCTGTTTCTCAGGATATGAAACTTGGTCTTATGAGGACTTCCCATCTTTCTGGTTGGCTCTAAGTACTGCTTTACTGTACTTAGTTTTAGCAGGTTTGCAACCATCAATTCTTTCAGTAGAATTTGTTTCAATTCCATTTTCATTTTTTGTCTTTCAATCTTTCTAATAAGATTGCTGACATTTTTCCCACTTAAAGAGTCTATGAGGAAGAGCTTTCTTGAATTTGAGAACTTGCTGATTGGTCTTAATCAGATCATTTATTCACTCATTGAGTTCATGCTCTGTCTTTCTAACCCAGGGAGATTTCTCTATCAAATACAACCCCACCTCCCCTTCCCACAAACGAAGTATTCACTAGTTCCCTGAGAAGTCAAATTCCTTTGAGAGTTTCCTTCCTTACCTAGAAACTAGCTCACAGCTATTGCCCATCATCAGCAAGCACACAATCAAGGCAAAAAGAGAGGGCACCAATTGCAAAGGGGGCAAGAATTAGAGGATAGGGAAAGGGTGCTTCTCATACTGCTTTTGTCCATTCGGTCAGGCAGCTCAATGGGCTGAGTGTCAGCCAGTGGTCAGTGAAATCTACTTCAATTTCTGAATAATCTACACAGTGAATGCTTCTAAACAGTCCTTAAGAGTTCTAGACATCCAGGAGTTGGCTTGAAATAAACATCCCCATTACTTGCTGAGTTAGTCCTATTTGTCAGACTTTCCATCTATCTAAGGAGCTTGTTTTACATGATTAATTGCTGTAATGCAACAAGCCCAGTTGCTGTAACTCACTGTAATCTGTTTACATGATCAAATGGTTTAACCAAAACTGAAAACTGAAGGAAACATGTAATAGTTCTGTCTAGTAATAAAGGACGATGAGAAATTCTGGTGTGGCAGTTTCCACAGATAAGATGTGGGTGGAGTTGAATGTTTCATTTCAAGTACACAAAGTAATTAAACAATGATCCAAGATACTACATTCCCTGCAATAGTCTAAATGCACAGTTAAGACAAAGCCAAACGACTCGGGAATACCGCTGGGTCAATGGCTTGCTAATTATGGCAAATGTACTCCTGGAAATTCCAAAACTGCACTTTTGGGGTAGCTGGGCATGCTTTGAAAATGATTCACAAAAACAGCTTTAGTATGCACAGGAGGGTAAGTTGCAAAGTGCATGTCATTCTAATCCTTATACCTTTCATCCAATCCATTGTATGGCAAAAAGAAAATTAGTTAGCCCAACAGCTTTTGAAAACTTCTATCAGCATACCAGAGCAAGGTACAAAGGGGATATGTATATGTATACTTTGTCATATTTTATTTGTTTATTACTTTCTTTCCTATTGTGCCTATTAATATCTAGAAGGGAAAAGCAGGATGGGGAAAAAGATTTGAGCATTTCTCTCAATTGGATTCCCTCTACCTACAGTTACTTATATACAACAAATGAACAAATCAGGGGTTTGCTAGAGTTACCACTCCAAAAACCAAACTTATCTGAAATATTCAATTCCCTCCCAGACAATGCCAATACAGGGTTATTTAAGTAATTTCCCCTAAGTAATTTTTCCAAGATCAACAAATTTTGCACATTTCTAGAAGAATGCATTCCCAATTATTTGGATAATTTTTAGTTTGACACTACAAAGCTGGTATTGAGATTAGATTGCAGACATTTTATATCCAGCTCCATGACTAGACACCTCAGCATAATGAGACATGGATCCAAGATACTTGTCATTCTATTCTTTGGAATGTGAAAATATTATATATTCACATATGATCATTATCCTTTCACTGTACTGGCTTTTCTTTATTCCTTAGTAGAAAACTCACAAAAAATACCATTCCAGCACAAAGCTCAAAGTTAATTCAAATATATAGGTATAAGTGTGTGACATAGTGTTCCCAAATTCATATATATGAGCTGTGTATTCTTTAGAAATTATTGAAAGGGGGGCTTTACTTCATGAGGAAGCATGAATTCAGTCTCTTTTTGAAACAGTCGTGTCACTTATGAGTCTAATGGCTGAGCCTGAAAAGACAGGACTTCTTTAATGAACCCCTTTAATTAGTCCACTCATTAAATCAGCTATGTCTTTCTTCAGGCTCAGCTGATGACCAGAAAAATAAAGAGTACTGCAGGCATGCTTCCAGATCATTTTCAAAGCATATACATCCTCAATGCACACCATCTTCATATTATGTAGGAAATAATTTAGATATACAGTAGGGACAAAAATGAATTCATGCAAAATGTATATTTTTTCATATCTGACAACTCACTAACTGCTCCAATCCTTTATGTTTTGCTTTGTAATTTTTTTGCTGTGGGTTTATTTTTTTCCATTTTGAACAATGGTGTTTCTCTCCCTCTCCAGATGTATTTTTCCTGAGGCTAAATACAATTACCTACAGGGGGGAGTAGAGTAGAGTAACTGGTGGGGGGGAGGACAGAACACTTAAATGTGGTTTTATATTTTTGCAAACAAACGGAAAATGTAGGTGAGCATGTATCCAAAATTAAATACATAACCTATTTGAAACAGTAATTCTCCTGCCCTGCCTCAGTAATTAAAATAGGCAGGTGTAACATTTTATGTTACTAACAATTTTAAATACCTGGAAAACATAATGCAAAATTACTGTAGACATACAGGGAGGTTCAACCCAGCTAGTGCAGCAATTCTTTTCTTGCGCACCGAATATGCCAATTCCTTTCTCTCTTCAGGTACCCTGCAACCCATTGTAATTTCTCTTTTTTCCTATTTCCCCAGCTTTCTATTGAACAACCTGTACTGTCAGTATTTTAAATCCTTATGCAGAATGCTCTGTTACCCAGTTACCATGCAAATAACAGAGTAACAGAGTTTGAAGGGACTTTGGAGATCTTCTAGTCTGACCCTCTTCTCAAGCAGGAAACCTTGCTTGATAATATATTGTATCATCATTAACATACTAGTATCAATATATTATTAATATACAAATAATAGTACATATACAATTTCTCCGTTGACACAATGTTTCCAGATTTCATCCCCCCCTCCCATTTAAAATTTCATTACAAGAACTAAAATATCTCCATCTTTCTCCTCAATGTCTGCTTTATGTCCCACACATCAACACTTCAGTATGCCTATCTTGCATATGTCGTTCAAACCAAAGATTTTCATCTTTTTCTTGAGGCTTCGCACTACCATACTTCCCAGTCTGGTTTTTGGTGGTGTCCTCTTCTTCCCCCACCTCCCATCCATACAAACACACCTTCTTTTCAGCACTTGTTTGTCTTTGAACTTTTCTCCTACATGACTTCTCAAATATGTCACTTCTTTGCCAAGACAGAAGCAGCTGAATATATAAGACTTGCAAACTGGTAGAATGCCTGCCCTGTGATGTACATCAAGATGAACTTGTAGAAATATTGCTGCTTCTAAGTAGTTTTTAAGCATTTTGTGCACACCACCCATTTTTTAAAAAAAAACCTACAGAGATTTATCTACATCAACAAGAACAACGTTCCCATGACCTCAAACACACACTAAGTAGACAGGAACTGGCCAAGACCAATTTAACTTTGAAGAGGAGAACTCAGAAAGAGGCAAGGATTTAAAAGAAACGGAATGATTTGGCAGACCAATGGGCAAAAGTAGATTTTCTGCCAAAGGCATTTTGCCCTTTCAAGTGGAGTGGAGGAGGGCACAGGCATAAGAAGAAGTGTGGAAGATGGATGGATCTTTCAGCAATGAAGAGTTTATTCTCCCCACCAACCCCCAAACCCCTAAATCCCCTCTCCCCAACACACACACACACACACACAACTTTACTCCCTATCTGGTTCATCGCATGAAAAGAGAAAAAAGTCAAAGAAGGTATTATTTTGGTGTTCCTGGAAAAGCATGTAGAAATATACTTCAGGTGCTAAACCAACAGCACTTTGCCTCATGATTGGAGAGGAAATATTTCTCCCATTGTTTCTCTGCAGCCAGCTTTGGATCTGCTTAATTCACACCTATCCCAGAGAATAACGATGGTTCAAAGCAGTGTTTGATCCAAGGCAGGATAAGAACATACCTGAGCCCAACCTATAGTCTTTCTGCACTAACCCCTCTTCCAACTCTCAAGCGTCCAGAAGTCTGAAAAGGTCCTATCAAACATTTAACTGGAATGGTTGCATGCAGTATTTTGACATGTGGTATTTTGATGGCTACTTTGAGAATTTAGAGAGTTCTCTTTAAACAGGAAAACAATATAGTTTGTTTTAATGGTTAACAGCACAAATTTAACAGGGTGAAACAGAGGTAACAGAGGTCATTAAGGAGCAGCAATTTAAAAAAAAGAAAAGAAAAAGATTGGCTGCAAATCCCTGCTTCATTGATGCCTCAAACATTAATGGGACTTGTAGTTTAAAAAAATGCTGCAGAAATGCAGCAGTAGCATAAATAGGAAGAAGCTGTCAACAAATATAACAAAAGAGATGAAAAACTTAACCTTGCTTGATAAAAGGCAGTGTGTTAATAATTAGTAGAAGGATTTTGACTGCAGTCTCATTCCTGATCTCTAGGGATGATGGAAAACTTCCCTTGGCTTGACAGGTATTATGAACTAATCTCATTTTCACTTCTTATAAAAGAATGTGCACCAAAATGCAATTTTTGGATGTACTTTCCTGATTTAAATGTGCAAATGAATTGTCATGAATGTAATCAAAATTTACACAGTATAAATTAGAACAGCTAAATCACAGATGTCAAACTCACCACATCACCTTGCTACCACGTGATGTTTCTCCCATTCATGGAGTTGGGGTGGGCGTGGCCTGTGCATGACACATCCGGCCCATGGGCCGCCAGTTTGACACCCCTGAGCTAAATGGTACCACCCAGCTGGGCACACTCATATTAGATATTACATTTCTAATTACATTTCAAGTTTCCCATGCTAAGAGACAACTAAACTCTGCTGAAGCCATCTTACAGGTAGTCCTCAATTTACAAACATTCCTTTAGTGACTGTTGAAAGTTATGATGGTGCTGGAAAAAAGTGGCTTACAAGTCCTTGCACTTATGACTGTTGCAGTGTTGCCATGGTGTCACTTGATCAAAATTCAGGTGTTTGGAAACCAGCATGAATTTACGACAGTTGCATTGTCCTGGAGTTGCATGATTGCCATTTGTGATTTTCCCAGCAAAGCTCTGATAAAGGAAGTCAATGGGAAAAGCTGGAATTGCTTAATGATTGCACGAGTCACTTAACAACTACTTCAAAAAAGGTTGTAAAATCAGATGAGATTGGTTTAGCAATGCAAGTTCCGGTCCCAATTGTGATTCTAAGGTCTACCTGTGTAATCTCCATCATCATCCCACTATTTTTTCCCACAGAGCTGTACACATTTAGATATGATTGTTGTACATATTCAGCTTTGCTCTATATGTGGAAGTGCTTCTTTGATCAATATTATTAACCACAGTTCCCTCCAATGTCACATGAAACCAACAGGGCTGATCATCCTTGCCAATTTCATTACCTTTTGCCTTCCCAATAAATGCTCCTAGGTAAGGTTTTTCAATCATCTTGCCTTATTGTGATTATGATTGGGTTCTGATAACATTTTCCTTACTAACTTTTTTTTAATACCAGGAAAAATATGTACGGAGGAAAAGACAGAGTAACTTCACAATACCTTTTGATTTCAATGATTGTTTCTGGAAATATGCACCTTTTCTTTCCAAATAATATATCTTATGCTTTAAAGTAAAATAGTAATTTTCAAAGAAACCTAAGGTTTCAGCTTGGCCACATGAGTTTCAGCTGCACATGCAAGAAAGAGATTAATGAATGGAAGAACAGATCACTGCCAAACTGCATTGGGATGGCATCATAGAGAAGTTGGACTATTAGCACAGTATGAATTAGCATCCAGAATCAGCAAGCTAAGAAAGAACCTAGCTAGACACATAAACAGGAAAACCATAACTTCTGAATGCAAAAACAAATATGCATGAAAGATCATTAAGCCTACTAAAATTTTGTTTCATTAGGCTGAAATGAAGCTGCAAAAGAATTTCCAATTAAAAAAAATACTGATATCTGGCATTATTCAACACAACTTTAAAGCAATGGCTATCTATGTAAATTATTTTGTAATGGGGCATTCAATTTCAAGTCAGGTAACAAAACCTGGTTGCCATAACATCATTCACAGAACAATGGGTTTTATATATTTACTTAATGACAAAATTCCTATAGTCCTGAACTACTTATGACTCAGGATGGTTTACAAAGAAAATAAACCACAAATAAACATAAACCCTATGCAAGCAACTTGGTGTACTCAAAGCTAGTCAAAATAGAATGGTTTCCATAGCTTTGCAAAATGCCAAACTACTCTTTTTAGTCAACAGTTGAGTCATTGTATTTTAGACTGAAGATTGTGCACTGGCTTCAGGGGCCACTAACCCATGTAAATTGTACTGCGTTTTATTCAAGGTGATGAAGGTGTGAACCACTATTACAAGGATATTCTGATTCAAAATGCCCATAACTGGCACACCAGCCAAAGTTGGGCAAAGATCCTCAGGCCAAAGTTTCTACCTGATGCTTGAACAGTAGTTGCAAGTCCAGAAGGACTCTCAAGTCACTGATATATTCATTAAGAAAAGTGCAAGTCTACCCAGAGACAACTTAGGGATCAAGATCAAATAATATTGTTTGCCTACACACAGCAGCTCCATTTTAAAGGATTTTATCTGAGTTTGTTTGTTTGACCCAACCAGCTTCTTGCAGCCTCAAGACACTGGAGAATTCTAGCCCTTCCTGTGGTGGTGATGTATAGTTATAGTGTTATCAGTCTCCTGATAATTCCTAATTCCAAAACCAACAAATAACCTCTTCCCACAGTTTCATGGAGATATAAAGAGAATGTGGGAGAGAACTGAGCCCTAAGGTATCCCACACTGATGGAGCCAAGCCAACTGCTCTTCGCTCCACCTTCTGACTAATATTGCAGAAATGTGCCTCTTACTCTCAACCCCCACAATCTATTAACCAGGATATTATCTTTAATAATATCGAAGGTCCGACAACACCAAATATTGTACATCTCAACCCCCACAATCAATTAATCAGGATATTATCTTTAATAATATCAAATGCTTCTGAAAGGTCCAACAACACCAAATATAGTACATTCTAATAGATTCTCTGTACCTAGAGACTCACTGCCTTTTTCAAAGTCTTCTTCCAAATGAAAGATTAGAGATGAAACAGAAGTTATCCAATATGACTTGATCAATGTGACATCTCCTTAAAACGTACCATCTAAAAATATATGAGATGAATTGAATCAAGTCCATCACAAACTAGAAAACTAAAACACGTACCCTTTTTGTATTTGCTGAATTCACAAATATTACAGTCCAACAGAACAAACGTCATTCATTTCAAAACAATTGGCTGGAACTAAAATTGCTGCATTTGTCACATGCAATTCAATCATCAAAGAATGATACACAATCCACCACAGTCTGAAGCCGCAATTACAAAACAGACTGTTACCATAATATGGCAAATGCTGTGCAAAAGCACTGGAAAAAAATACAAAACTTACATTAAAAAAAACAGGTGAACAGAAAATACCACATTGCTTTTTATATTACTAAATGTTGGTCTAAAGGAAGATGTGGGGATGATTGCTACCTATTTGGTCTTTGGGAAATACAGCGAATGAAAACCCTTTGAAGGTCAAAACCCAACGTAACAACTGTGTCAATGAGTCAAAGATACCGCAAACCCAGTGCTAAAAACTGAACCTTTTTAGTTGTGTTAACTTCATGGGCAACAACTAGTATTAGTGTTCTCTGTCAAGATATATATAAAATGCAGACAGGTGGATATTAAATTCAGTATACCAATTAATGCAATGTGAGCATACTCAAGACAAAAGATTACCAGACAAAAGAGACCTTAAAGGAGAATATCTTCTTTTTTAAAAAAGAATCATATTCCAGAAATGAATATTTTTCTTTTTAAAAAATCAAGCTGCTTGGATAATATTTCTTTGGAGTTACAGAAACTTCTTCCTTACCTGGAGCATCGTAATTATCTGTTTTGCCACTGTCAACTATCTATGTAGCTATTTCTGGTAGCCAGTGCAATTCTATTTATCATGGTAAGCAACTTAATTTCTCTCCTAGAAGAAATTCCTAAATGTTTGAGGAACTTAAGAATGGATTTACCCCTACCTTTTCTTTACTAAATCAAAACAAAATATCAAGCACCCTTTTAAAACAGCTCCACCATGTCTGAGCCCACAATGCTGGAAATGCTGTTTATTATGAACCCTAACTATATGTTGGGTGCTTTGACAATCCCAATTAAACATACATTTTGCAAATCCGCTTCTCAAACTTCTAGTGCTTGTTTGGGCTTGAAGCAATGTGAAAATTATACTTTATAAATGACCAGGCAGAGAAAACAAACAGTCAACCCAAAATACCACTTCCAAACCTCAAAAAAGGCATCACAGTCAAGCTTCTGTGTATAAAACATTTGCACAGCAGCACAAAAAAGAATTTAAAAACTGCCATGATAATGAATATAACACAATGACACAGGGTCTCAGAGAAGTATATATTAGTAAAATCTACTGTAAGTCACTTTCTTATTCATATTTATTTATATCCCATATTTATTTATACTTTGAAAACATAGCAATGTGTCAGATAACAATACCACAATTTTAGCTCTGCTATATAATTTCCATTAAGCTCATTTTCCTAAAGTGTATATTTCAGAAAAAGAAAAAAGGACTTAGCAGATTATATCTCAGTCCTGTATCAATTAAGGGCTATCTTTCACAGTTCAGTACCTATAAGGTATTAAAACAAATGTACTTACCTGCTCAAATGATCCTTGCCTCTCTATAGCGTAGTTTTCCCAACCTGCTGCTCTTAATATGTAAAGTACATCAAGAACAACAAAAACAGATAGTGGTATGAGGATGATAGGATCTGCCACATCTGGAGAACAAGTTGACCAAGGTTGCCCTAACCAGTTCCAGATGGGATTTTATTTTCCCATAAATAAAATATTCCAAATCATTTGCACTGTATGACTAAAACACTGGTAAGCCTTTCTGTGTGTGTGTGTGTGTGTGTGTGTGTGTGTGTAGTTCAAAGTTTGCAAACTACAGGTAGTCCTCAGTGTAGGACCACAATGGAGCCCAAAATTTCTGCTATTAAGAGAGACATTTGTTACGTGAGTTTTATCCCATTTTACGACTTTTCTTACCCCAGTTGTTAAGCGAATCATTGAAGTTGTTAAGATAGTAACACAGTTGTTAAGTGAATCTGGTTTATCCATTGACTTTGCTTGTCAGAAGCTCGCAAAAATGGCACTGCAACCATCCCAAATATGAGTCACTTTCCAAGCACCTGAATTCTGATCACATGATCATGGGGATGCTGCAAAGGTTGTAACTATGAAAAATGGTCATAAGTCACATTTTTCAGGGCCGTTGTATCTTTGAACAGTCACTAAGTGAACTGTTGTAAGTTGAAGACTACCTGTATTACTGTATCATCTTTTCCACATCTATCACTAGCGGCACATTAAAAATAACCCTTCATTATTTATTTATTTTCTTCCTACGATTTTTCCCACAAGGGCACAACCTGCTTTTTTGCGGAGACTGGAGAATCTACCAAGTGTGGATCTATTAGTTACTGACAGGAGTTGACTGATCAGCTTGCCACTCAAGCCTGACATTGTGGGCTGAGAATGACTGGCCAAATCACCCAGCTGGCTTTCATGACTCAGGTGGGAGAAGAACTCACAGCCTCCTGATTTCTAGCCTGGTACCTTAACCACTAGAATGAATTGGCTCTCTTTAAAAAAAATTTTTTTTCCCCAAACAATCTGCATAACTTAGAATTTTAATCCACTATTCCTAGCACAGTAGCAACCACAGGATCTTGCACTTTTGGACAGAATGACACCAGCCAGCAAAATTGCAAGTTCTGCCCCTTTGGGTGTACATGCAATGCTTGTAAGAAAAACAGCAGAGCATGCATTACACTGCTGCTTTAATCAATCTGCTGCCCCCAAGGCTTTTAACTGAATAGGCTGATGATCCTGGGAGTTTAGTAACTTAGCTTGTTTGAAAGGTTCCAAATTGCGCAATTTTAGGCTTGGTATCATTTCTGCCCCTTTTTTACATCTGCAAAGCAAGGTAGCACAAACTAACAAAGTTCCTGAGAGGTTAAACTGCACTATTATGGAAGTATGCAACTTATTGAAGAAAGAAAACATGTATAATTAACCTGCAGATTTAGTGTGTTGAAGGTAATTAAATATAAGACTTAAAAGTGCATTGCTTTTGACACTGTATTTACTAACTCTCTTGTTGATTCTCCCCAGATATCAAACGATCTTCCAATACAAAGAAACATCTGAAATTTTCATAAAAGTTGTAAGGACTGTGTTACAGCTGTCTGTGACTGGTACTTACTGGCCATAAAAACAGGACATTTAAACCCTTAAAAATTCACAGTACAGGAAAAATATGAAAATGTTACTTGGAATTTGCTAAGCTTTGCCTTTTAAAAGTGTAACTGCTGACCTAAAGACATCCTTGTAGACCAAGACCAAAAGCGCTTTAAAGATTTCAAGGGTTTACTTATCCAAAGTGTTATGTATGCAGGTTTGAATGTCATTGGTTTAGTTTGAACTGTTCTTGTAAAATGTCAAATATGATTGGTTTAAAAAGTGTGGGAAAAACCCTGCACTCTGATTGGCTGGCAACTGCGGCTGCTGGCTATAAGTAGCAGCCGCAGCCCAGCCAAATCGGGTCTGTTATGAGCTGTAGTCACTAATAAACTCTTCACTGAAGCACTCCGCGTCTGATTCTTCATGCAAATCTAACACAAAGTGCTCCCTTACACAGTACTAATAAAGTTCCTAGACACAGTAAATTTTCTATTACTTATATGATGGGTGCAATCTCTAAATATTTTCAGGATATTCACCCCAAACCAACAGACTATGGAACAGCTTCAATGTCTAAAGTAGCATAAGTAAAAATAATCCTGTAAGAAAATAAATGGGAAATTTGAGGCTCAGATCTTTTTAACTTTCATAAACTACGCAATTGGCAACAACACAACAGCTGTATTCACACAGCATAGTGTAATTTCCATTAAGCTTCAGTAGTGAAACATCATTAGTGCTAGTGCATATGAAAATAGCCTCCAAGCATGTGCAGAATAAATTTTCGTAATTAGCCAAAACATCTTAACTGAGTTCATCGTATTAATTGGCTCTGGAAGGTCCCATAATCACTGCCTGTCATGAAAATAATTTAGATGATATGACTTGGAAGATTCATTCTTTTGATCTGGGGTAACTGGCAAAAGAATAAATTTGCTAGTTTAACTGGACTCAATAAGTATTTAGAATTCATTAGGAAAGGGGTGCCATGTAGATTTAATTCTTTTATGTTTTTGTATTTCAATAAATCTGAGTTTGCTTGGAAACACATGGGCATCCCTCCTGTTTTATAGTGGTCCCATTTTGACCTCAACCTTATTGGCAGTCATTATCCAAATTGAAGATTAATGAGAATGTTATACAATAGAACAGTGTTTTTAAAACTGAGCAACTTTAAGATGTGTGGATCTCAACTCCCAGAATTCTAAGAATTGAATTCCACACATCTTAAAAGTTGTCCGGTTTGAAGAACACTGCAACTGATCAAAATATCCACATGAAACTGAAACCTACACTACCTATATATGTGCATACAAGTATTAAATAGAACTTAATCTGGGGCTATGTAAAGAAGATTGCTCTCTATTCATTGTCAGAGCCTGGTTTCAGGAAAAGAAGCAGATCTAAAACCCAATGATGGATGCAAGGATATATGCACAATGAGAGCAGGACTGTGAGAGCAACATTGTGCACCAATATCTATTCCATGTGTGTGTGTTTGTGAAAGAGAGAGAGGCAGACAGACATTAATGCTTGTACAAAGGAAGTAGGGCTCAGATTACAATATTATGCAAGCTATTTTGCAGATTTTAAATCCTCCAGGAGGAGCCACAAGTTGGACAAATATTTCCAAAATCATCTTTTGCTAGACCTATACTCGAATACAGCTCATCAGACTGGAATCCGCACTGTATATCGGACATTAATACAATTGAGCGAGTCCAGAAGTATTTCACAAGAAGAATACTATACTCCTCTGCTCGCAACAGAATACCCTATATCACCAGGCTTGAAATTTTGGGCTTGGACAACTTTGAACTATGCTGCCTACAGTTGGACCCTTGCCTAGTACACAAAATTATCTGCTACAATGTCCTACCAGTCACTGACTACTTCAGTTTCAACCGCAACAATACAAGAGCACACAACAGATACAAACTCAATGTTAACCGCTCCAAACTTGACTGCAGAAAGTATGACTTCGGCAACAGAGTGGTCAATGCCTGGAATGCGCTATCTGACTCTGTAGTTACATCCGCAAACCCCCACTCCTTTAACCTCAAACTATCCACTATTGACCTCACCCCATTCCTAAGAGGTCTTTAAGGGACGTGCATAAGTGCACCATCGTGCCTACCATCCCTGTTCTATTGTCCCCATTTATTCGTACCTATTTCCTGTATTCTTACTCATGTTTATATTTATACCTATTATCTTGTGTTTGACTAATCAAATTAAAAAAAATCTTTCTGCTTTCTTGCACCTTAAATGAACTGCTAATCCTATGAGAAGTAAAATGCTGTAGACACATTGCTCAATGTCAAGGGAGACTAGAAACTCATGCATGCTTAATATCAAATGAGGCTAGAAACTCTTGCATTCTATAGTACACAAATTAAATCCCTAAGTGATTGTTATGTTAATCCATAATGTGTGTTTGTATGTCTAATGTTGGCTGAATATATGTGAAACTAGCCAATCATCGCTTTTTCAACAACCACTCTTAAGCAAAATGTGACTTAGTGTGATGCTTAAAGCAGAAAATTAGAGTGCAAATGCTTAAAATTCAACTCTTCTATCTAGATGCCTAGTTCATGAAATCATAGTCTAGCTCTCTATTTGTAAGTAAGTGTAACTTATCCCCAAGCAAGTATGCTCAGTATCACACAGGGCAGCGTCAGTCAAAAAAAATCAAGATGGCAGATTTTTTTAAAAACCCACCCATCCCCAATAGATGGTTGTGGAATCACAATGTAATATAGAGTTGCTTTCACAGTTGAGTTCACAAAGAGGGATCAATTCTTACATATCATGGCCTCTGTAGAGAAGTCATTCTCAGAGAATGAGGAGAAGCTGCATGGATTTAAGATTGAAAGAAGCCAAGAGCTAGGGCCCAGCATGATAAACACATGAGATGGAACTCAAGACTGCAGTGTAGCATGGGAAGGTTGTTGCTTGTGTGTGTAGCAAATAGAAAGGGGAGATGTCTGTAAAATTAATGACATCAAGGATGAAAACTCTGTCAAAAGCATGTAGATGAATATTAAGGAGAAAACAAATAATAAAGAGGTTGTTGTGAATGTATTGCAGGCTACCCAACAAGCAAATGATATGGAAGAAATCTTCACAAATCAGATGACTGAAATGTCAAGGAAACATAACACTGAAATCACCAATGGGAGATTTCAACTATTCTAATATCAACCGTGAATCATATCTATGACAAGTGGGAAATCCAACAGATCCTTGCTCTGCCTTGAAGACAAGTTCATTTCTAAACAGTGAATTAGAACTTAAAATACTTTATTGTCATTTTAAATGTATACTAATAGGCATACATTAAAATGAAATTTTGTTGCATACAGCTCTCAAAGGTCTCCACTTCTAATATACACTACATAAATATGACAAAACAAACAAACAAACAATACAAAATTATGAATAAAAGAAAGCAGGAGATCAGTTATATGGTATTTCATACTTAGTAATGGGGAAGAGAGATATTAACAGATTGAAAAGGGGGAAGTATGAACTTCGGGAGAGAGTGATCATGAGATCCACGAATTCCCCATACTGCAGACAGAGAGAATGGAAGGTAGCCAGATTAATGTTCTAAATTTCAAAAGAGTTGACCTCAGTAAGCTAAGGGAAAAGTAGGAAATAGTGCATGGATGGAAATTCTGAAGGAGGAAAAAAATGTTCAGGAGAGCTGCATAATTATAAACAGCGAGATAATTAAGGCCCAGAAACAAACAACAGAGAACAGAAAGAAAACTGGAAAACAGTTGATGATTCAATTGTGCTTGCAAAAGAACTCTGATAAACTAAGAAGTAAAAAAGGATAAATAAAAAAAATTGTAAAGAGGGGCACATAACAAAAGTTAGATAATCACAGAGTGATTATCAAGAAATAGCCCAAATCTGTAAGGATGGCATCAGAAACTGATTATCAAGAAATAGCCCAAATCTGTAAGGATGGCATCAGAAACACTAAAGTTAAGAATGAGCTGAGGCGTACAATGAGTGGCAAAAAATAACCAAAAAAGGGCTTGTCTGTGTACAGTATGTGCAAAACACAAGAGAAACATCAAGGAAATGATCAGTCTACTGGCTGGAGAAAATGACAAGATAGTGATGGATAACAGGGAGAAGGCTGAACCACTACATTTGTATTTTGCAGCTGTCTTTTCACAAAAGGAAAAAGTGGTCCAACCTGTGCACTGGAGAACGGGGTGGAGGTGGGCAGAAGAGCAATATAGGTCAAAATAGACGGGACTGTGAAAGAACACTTAGCTTCTGGGAATAAATTCAAGTTCCTGAGACCAGATGGGTAACATCCCAGGGTGCTAAATGGTTCTTGGAAAATTCCTGAAGCACAGGGGAACTGCCAGACTATTGGAGAAGAATAAAAAGGGAACCCATATAGTCAAATGATTGATTAATAAAGATAATAAATATATTTAGAAATATCTGTTTGATAATATGAGAATACATATAAACAATTGTAATTGACTATGGAGAAGATGCACGCACACAAAAAATGTAACCTACCGACACACTATATGTATGTAATTGGAAAATGGCTTTATGTTTTTGTTTTGTCTGCGTATGTCTAAAAATAAAAAATTCTTTAAAAAGGGGGGGGGGAACCCATGCAATGACAGATCAATAAGTTTGAAGCCACTACTTGGGAAAACGTTAGAAAAGATAATCAAGCAGAATGTTTGCAAGCATTTAGAAAGGAATAAGTTCATTAATATTGTTTACAATCTTGCCGGGTTTTTGGGTTTTTTTACGAATGGTTAGATTAATTAGACAGAAATGCTGTGGATGTAGAGTACCTAGAGTTCAGTAAAGTTGGGCATAGACTCTTGGTAAAATGGAATGTGTGGGATAGTAGCACTGCTAGATAGATTTTCAGGTGGTCCTTAATGAAACTATGTCTACATGGAGAGACCTCTGCAGTTGGGGACTTCAGGGTTTTGTTCTAAGCCAGTCTTGTTCAAAATATTCATAAATACTTAGATGAAGGGATGCCCAGCACATTGCAGACAACATGAAGTTGGGGGAGGGATTTGAAATCTGGGCATAGGAGTTAAAAAGATCCTGATAGATTTGAACATTGGGGTCCTATGCAACAAAATGCAGTTTCATCGTGAAAAATACTAGGGTTCTGCATGTAAGTAGGAAATCAAATGCAAAGTACAAAATAGGTGATACCTGGCTCAGAAATTGTGCCTGTGTGAGGGATCTGGGTATCCTGGCAGACCATCCTGTAGCTGCCAAAAGAGCCAGTGCAATCTTGGGCTGCATCAACAACAGAGGTATAATGTCAAGATAATGGGAACAGGTAGTTTCATTCTACACTATGTTAAATGAAACAGCACCTGGAACCGTATTTTTGGTTGCCAAAATACAAGAAGGATGCTGTGGAATGAAAAGAATGCAAATAACCATGGTGAGGGGCTTAGAGGCTAAATCCTATGGAGGACGGTTAAAAGAACTGGGAATAAAGAAGAGAAAGCTAAAAGGCAGACATAATAGTAGTCCTCTAATACTTGAAGTGCTGTCACAAAGAATGGGGCAGGAATCAACAAATGCTTTGCAAAGATTGAAATCGAAAAACAAGGTAATTGCCTGACTGTGAGAGCTATAAGGCAGCAGAACACCCTGGCTCCTGAAATTATGGGTGCTCCATTTTTAAACAATGGATGGATAGGCTGGGTGGGATACTCTGAAAATCCTTGTCCTGGCAAGACACCTTTCCAGCAATATGATTCTAGCAATTATTTCCTACTACCATATTACAGTATGTATACATTCCAATTGGCACCCCCTTTCCTACTTGCAAGGGACATAAGGCTAGGCCATAGATCATAAAGCTGCAGGAGAAAAGGCTCCTTGAGATGATGGGTCATTGCTTAAGACTACAAGGACCCAACCTTTATATAAACTCAACTTTTGTTTTTTCTTCGAATTTTCTTATACACGGATTCTTCTGGTCCCTTAGTCAATTATTTGACTGTTAACAGACTGTGTCTTCTTCACTCTGTGGCTGGTGTTACTTGGCTAGGAAAAGTGAGCAAAGTATGGTGACTTCTCTGGGGTAAAAGTGAGAGACTGTATATGGGGTATACATAGTCTGAATATAGTCCAAACTTAAGCCTATATCTCAGTATTTCCTTAGCAGGGGGAGATTCAGAAAAGTAATGCTAGAATAGGGCTTGTGACACAAAGGTTATTTGTCTTAAGTCACCCTGGCATAGAGTGTTCTGGCAGACATCAACATGCTGCCACTTACAAACAAGCATGAAAAATGACCTGTACGTTACAGCAAGCATCCCTAGATGGGTCATTAAGTGCCAGGACACATTAAACAGAAGCACCTGGGGTGAGAGCCAAAATAAAATCCTATCCAATCTCTTAGCTTGAGAAAGATCCGGCCTTTAAATTTTTCACCCAGATTCAGTTTCGTTAATGGTGAAGCTCCTTGTGAATTTTATGTGTGTGTGAAAAGTCATGGGTTAGAGTTGGGCATTTGAATCAATAGTTCCAAACCATTCATCTTCCTCGGGTTCTGATAAGAAAAAAATGGTTTGGTCTAACGTCATTTTTTTCTGGTGATTGCCCAGGGGAGGGCAATCCACAAGAATGATGGGAGCCCAGGTTTTAAAAGCAGAAACTTCCTGCAACTATAAATCAGCATCTGGAAAGACAGGTGGATGAAATTGCATGGAAGCCAAACAGTCTCTTAGAAGAGACTGTTGCACCATTCTTCAGAGAGCCCTTTGTAGAAAATTGTCAGTCTATTCTTAATTAGTACATTTTGCTTCCCACTAGTATTAATTAATCCTCTCTTTTAGCACCAAGCACAAGCAACATGTTCAGTAATAATCTATAAACTATTGTTTCTCTGCCCACCCCCCATATCTAATTGTTCAATACAGCCCTGCCAAAAAATCAGAGCAGGCGAGTTAATATCTAGGCATTTTCGACACGAGTTAATATCTAGGCATTTTCGACAGCAAATCCTCTTTTAGCACACATGCTCCAAAATCATTTTTTTTAAAAGGAGAGGGAGCCAAAATCCGCCAAATAAGAGCTGTACCTTTAAGGAGTTCATCTATCAGAGAAAGCAGCTGCATTCCTGTTGAGAAGTGGCTGCTGTCCTAACATGCAACAGAGGCTAGAAATAACCTGCACGCACACAACCTTCCAGCATCCAACCCAACAATGCAACAGCCTCTCTCGCTCCTCGGCAGAACAGCAGAATAAGAAAGACGTAAAGGAAGAAAGGAAGGAAAGAAGGAAGGAAGGAAGGAAGAGAGACATAGGAAGGGACTAAGTTTATTTGATCAGCCAAGGAGGCGGGTGCCAGGGCATCAAAGGACCAAGCTGCCTTTTAGAGGAGGAAAAGTCGTTTCAAGGCGCATGAAGGAAGAAAGAGAAGAGTGACACACACACACGCTTTGCTGCGGCTTCGTCGGAATCCGACTTGGCTTTAGAAAGGGACCTTTGAAGGCTGCGATCGGGAAACGGATCAATGGCCCGATCCGATCCGGCATGCGTGCCTGATGAGCCCAACGAAGCGCACCCCCATCAGGAACGAGGCGTACGTAGAGCGGGTGGGACAAAGACAACGCCAAGTAGGGAAGAAAAGCAGCAGCAGGAGCAGCAGGTAGTTTAAGGGCGACGGGATGCCCTGCGCGCTGGCGCCAGAAACATTCAACGACCGCTTGCAAATTAGCAACGCCGACACCGCCCCACCCTCTCGCACGTGAGAAGGCTTAATGTTTTTAATCGAAGTTCATCAAAGCTTTGCGCCCTGCGCCCCCCTTTGTACAAAAGGAGAACAAAGTTGACGGAATGAGGCGGGTGGGAGAGAGAACCCAATTCAGTCTTGAAAAATCGGCGAAGCCACTGACTTCGCTGAACTAGAAATGCGGATCTGAGCACATGCAAAAAGTGCTTGAAGCTTCACCTCCTTTTAGCCAGCGCGCAATTCTCCCCAAACGGGAGCACTTCACCTCTCCGGTGGCTTTACGTAGAGATTCCGAGGCACGGGTAGAAAGGGGGAAAAGGAGGAAGCTCGAGGAATCGACCGGGGAGATCGCCGGGGAGGGGATAACCAAGGAGGGGGACTAGTTCTCCGCGAGATCGCACCGAAGGAAACCTTAGTGAAAGGGGGTAACCAATACGCGCGCACAGGATTACAGCCCAGGCTGGGTGCTCAGCTAAAATGAGGTTGGCTCAAATGCGGGTCGGGGTTTTATCAAGCCAGCCACCCAGTCAGCCAACAGGGTACAACATTTCGCTATCTTGTAGGAATTTATCCGGGAGTCGGAGCAGCTGAGCTCGGATCAAGGCAGCTGCAGATATCCCAAGCCTTTTTTGCGGGGAGGGGGGGCGCGGAAGTGGCAGGCACCGCGCGTTGCGAGCCACTGATCAGACCCGAGATTTCACCCGAAAACTGGCCGGCAGATCCGAAGCGAGAACAGAGGGTGTCCTTCCCCCCCACCACCACGAGCATCCCTTTTCCGCCAGCCCTGACCAGCAGCGCAACAGCCCGATGTCCAACATAGAACCTGGACCCAATTCCCGGAACCGCTCATCGCCTGCGCGTACCTGGAGAGAAGATTGTCTCAGGCGACCCACCCCCACACTCCACCACGATCCCCAAGACACACGCGCGCCCCAATCTCTGAGGCGCCCGCGGCTGGGAGCGCGGGAAAGGGGTTGTCCCCACAGAGTCGCCTACCTCGCACGTAGAAAGGGGCTTCCCACCGCAGAAGCAGCGGCAGCAGCAACAACGACGGCCACCGGAGACAGACGCCCCCGAGCCGCCTCATGGTGGCGAGCGACCCCTGCCGCAGCTCTCGCCTTTGCCCCGGCGAGCCTTTTCCCTCCTTCGCAGCCGCAGGGAAAGAAAGTTGCGGGCTGGGGTTGGCGGCTGCCTTTCGCCCTTCTCCTCGGGAGCTGCCGCCCGAATTGGCTCCGGCCGCCACCAGGCGCCAAGACTGGTCTCAGGCTCGTCGTCGGCGCGTCGGGACTGCTCTCGGGTCCAGCCGCGGCGGCCGCTGCTTTGCTCCGTCTCCCCGAGCTGCAGAAGCGACGGCGAGATCGGGGCTCGCTCCAGCTGCCCGCCCCCGGCCCTGCCCTCGGAGGAGGAGTCCCGCCGGGGCAACCTCCGCCTTCGCTTCTCGCCCACAGCGGCAGCCGCTGCTCCAGAGCTTGGCGCGCTTCCCAACCTTTTCCAGGCGAAAACGTGGTAGGCACCCGAGCGCCTCCGCCTCAGCTTCCTACACTCGGCCAGATTCTTCTTCCCCAGCCATCCTTCCTCATGCGGCCGCATGATCCCACCTGCCCCGTTTCCAAAGCCAGAGCCATTTGTTAGAAGAGCTGCTTGCTTTCGGCATCGCCGCTCTCCTGGTAAACTCCAAGGCAAGTTACTTCCGGCGCACTACTACATACTCAGGAACCTCCAAGTTGCACAGCCACAAGAAACGATTAGCTGAAATTAAACCCCTTCATTCCACTGGTCCATTCGCTTTTTCTGTCCTGAGAACAGGGACCCATAACAGAATTGGCCAGATTCGTTCGTTTGTCCATTCATTCATTCATTCATGCATGCATGCATGCATGCATGCATTCATTCATTCATTCATTCATTCAACATATTCCAAATCGATCATATCATCAGGTGAATAAAGTAAGCAAATATGACAAGACTAAAATATCCCAGGTAGGACTGAAAATGAACTGTAACAATACAACCTTCCCAAGGAAAACAAAAATAATTCAGCATGTCCTTGAACTGCCAACTAGGAAACATTGGTTTCGTGCCTCCTGCTTAATTGTTTTTTTTCACTGTAATTTATGTAATGATTGACCAAGATCCTTTTCCACTTGACCTATCCACAGCTCTAGCAGTTTCTTTTTCTGACATGACGCTGTCTTCATCCCCAGTCTATTCCTGTGGCAGCTTCAATGTATTCTTAACTATATTAGTGTTTTCCACTTAAAGCAGGCAGCAAAGCCATGGTAGTTTTCCCCATAGTACATTCTGAAGCGCTTCTCAAACTATTTGGTGACCTCTAGAGGATGGGATCAGCCCAGCACCTATTGGCTGTCTGAAGGTGTTGTACCTCACTCCTTCCGGAGCAATACAGGTAGCTCACAGGTTACAACCACTCCTTCAGTGACAGTTCAAAGTTCTGACAGCAATGAACAAGAGGGCCTTTTTGAAGTTGTGGCCATCACAGCAGCCTGCAGTCACATGACCGCAATTTGGATGCTTGTCAACTGGCTCACAATTATAACTGTTGCAGCATTCCATGGTCATAGGATTGCCATTTGTGAGCTTCCCTGCCAGCTTCCCCAAAGCAAAGTCAATGGGGAAGCCTGCAGGACATTGAAAATCACTGCTGTTCCTGCCCCTTTTTCCCAAGGAGCTCCAAGTGTACTCTGTACCACCCATAGACCCACACTCCACAGTGCCCACCTGCAGCACCTGTATGTCCACTCACTGGCCTGCTTGCCTGGGATGCAGTTTCAGTGGCTCTTCTACTATCATGGTCACATGAAAGGCTTGTTAAGGACCTTCACAGTCCTCACTTAATGACAGAAACTGCCAGTGCTAAGCAAAGTGGTCATGTGTTAACATCATGCTTTTTGACCAAATCAGAATTTTGGTCACAGTTGCTGTCCTAAGCCAAGGACAACCTCCATGTTTGGTAGGGAGTGGGACTGGATTTTTTAGAAAGATTGTCCTCCTCTGTACATTACCAGATCTCAAAGCTGATGCTCAATTTTAAGATCTATATCAGCCTGAAGGTAAGGAAAGGTTGAAGGCAAACAAGGTCCAGGCAGAAGAAGAACATCATGGCTTCAAAATCTAAGGGACAAGTTTGGACAAAAGTCAGAAAACTCATCAGCATTTTTTGTGTGTGTGGTGGTTGTTAAAAATAGGATCGCCAACATGATTACCAATGTTCGATGACGGATGTGGCACAAGAAGATCAGCCTGAAGAGCTGCACTTCAGAGAAGACAGTGAGGAGGGAAAGCTGCAATGGACTATAGGAATAATTCTGTGTGCTAGTTCACAGTACCACTATTTCTGAACCTGGGTAAGCTGTAGTTAGGCTTCCCTTGAACACACTTGTGCAAAAAACAGCAGACAAAATTAAACCCATCCCGTTGAGCCTTTTTCGTCCTTTCCTAGCTCAGCTCCATCCCATGTTAAGAAGAGTGGCTGGTGGGTATTTTCCTACAAACTGGAGAGGATGGACGAGTAGGGAAAGCAACAAAGCTGTGAAATTTATTTTCCTATTCTTAACACGTCTTGCACATTGTATGTAAAGATAGCTCCATTTGCTGGCATTGTGTTTCAGCAGGATATGGATTACTAAGGGGGGCAGTACATTTTCCACTGCAATCATTTTCTGCCAGCTCCAGGACTGCTGGGTAGCAGTAGTGACAATTTTGTTTAGCTTGGTATTATACACAGCACTTCTGTTAGGGAAAAGCAGACATCCTTATATCAGTTGTCTTCTACCATCACTTTAACCTACTTTGTGCTTTCTGAATTCTGTTCTGGAGGCTTGGGAAGGATGGCAAATTGTGAGAGAGAGGAGGAATGAGCAACACAGAGAAGCTCCCTTTTCCACAGAGAGCTACATTAAGACTTCGTAGGGCAGGGGTCTCCAACCTTGGCAACTTTAAGACTTGTGGACTTCAATTCCCAGAATCCCTCAGCCAGCAAAGCTGGGAGTTGGGAGTTGAACTTTTAAAGTTGCCAAGGTTGGAGACTCCTGTTGTAGGGTATGGCTTCCTGGTTTGATCTATTGACCTATTCTGTCTAGGAGCTGCAAGCTAGTTGTCCTCAACTTACAACTGCAATTGAGCCCAAAATTTCTGTTGCTAATTTGCTAAGTGAATTTTGCTCCACTTTATGACTTTTCTTCCCACAGTTGTTAAGTGAATTGCTGAAGTGATTAACAGTAGTAACACTACTACTTAAGCTAAGTTAAGTGCATCTGGCTTGTTAAGAACATTGCAAAAGGTGATGATCATATGACCCAGGGGCACCGCAGCCGTCATAAATATGAGTCAGCTGCCAAGCATCTGAATGTTGATCATGTGACCATGGGGATGCTGCAATGGACGTAAGTGTGAAAAATGATCATAAGTCACATTTTTCAGTGCCATTGTAACTTTGAACGCTCACTAAATGAACTGTTGTAAGTTGAGGATTACCTGTATAGCTACAACTTTCCTTACAGGGACTCTATGGGTTTCTCTTTTAAGTGATGAAGCAACCATCGCCATATATTGTCAAACCAGTTTTGCATTGATTAAGATGTTTCTCTGAAGATTTCATTGAAATCTACTTTCCTGTAATTTTCACCAATCTGGTTCTAATGCTGCTCACTGGAGCCACAATAGAATAATTCCCCCACCCCTCTTCCATGTGACAGGCATTCAGATATTTAGACATCCTAAATATACCCATATTTTTAATCTCTTTCCCATATGATATTGTGGTCCAGTCATCCTCCTGGTTATCAGGTTCAGGATATATACCTGTCTGTCAACATTCTTCTTAAAGAACATAGTGCCTCGTTTTAGATACAGTTCAATAATGTGGCAGAGTGGCTGCCTTTCACAATGCGGATGCAATGCTTCTATTTAAAGCAGACAAAGTGCTGTTTTTAGCCACCACATCATTGCATTGGCTTCTTTTTCATTGTGTGCGAGCAAGAGCCATTTTTTAAAGCGTGAAACATTACTGCCTGTAACTCAGCAGCCCAATTATTTTTTTTTTCTAAAAGGGAAGAGGGAAAGAGAGATAGTAAATAATGCTATATCTCCCTGCCCTTAATAGACCATGTATCAAAGTCAGACATCAAAGCAGTATTCTCAGAGTAATGGAACACATATGACATAGTTCAAACTATCTGCCGGTTGGCAAAGAAGAGGTATGACATCAGAAGAAAACCAAAAGGAGTGTGTGAAGGGTAGATGTTTATAAACGCTTCTTACTCTCTCTCCCATTTTCTATGCCAACTAATATTTGGGAACCTTTTCAACAAATCAAGGATTCGTTTCAATTGCCTATGTCTCTTGCTGCGCTACTTCGCCTTAAAATAACCACTAATGATTTGACACTTAAATAAAGAAACATCTGGATTTGTACGATATGCATTAGAAATGCTACTGTAGCTGCATAATCAAAGCTGGCTATATATTGAGAGACACCAAATACAGGAAAATCTAGCAAGAGCATCTAGAAACATATAGTTAAAAGGGAAGAGTGAAAGATAACAAGTGCTTATTATTCTGCATCTCTATATTCGTTTATCTACGCATATACATATGCATATACAGACAATGCTACTTAAATTACTATCCACTCATAAGGATTGGTAGAAGGAGAGCTGTGTTACTCCATGCTGGCAACATATCAGTCTGACAGCGTCTTTTTTGTCTAATACATTTTTAGACATATTTAGACATTTTGTCTAAATACATTTTTAGACATATTTAGACATAAGCTTTTATGAGCTGCAGCTCCTTTGCAATTTCTAATTTTTGCCATAAGGATATGCTGACCTTAAATTTTATTTATTTATTTATTTATTTGATTAGTCAATTGCTTACAAGATAATAGGTATAAGTATAAACATAGTTATGAATACATGGATACATATAAGAAAATAAAAGAAACAATAGGACAGGGACGGTAGGCATTTTGGTGTGCTTATGCACGCCCCCATCAGACCTCTTAGGAAAGGGGTGAGGTCAATAGTAAACAGTCTAAGGTTAAAGTTTTTGGGGTTTGGGGAAGAAACCACAGAGTCAGGTAGAGTATTCCAGACATTGAGCACTCTGTTGCTGAAGTCATATTTCCTGCAATCAAGTTTGGTGCGGTTAACCATGAGTTTGTATCTATTGTGTGCTCTTGTATTGTTATGGTTGAAGCTGAAGTATTCATTGACAGGTAGGACATTGCAATGTATGATTGTATATACTATACTTAGATTGGACCTAAGGCGGCGTAGTTCTAGGTTTTCTAGGTCTAGAACCTCAAGTCTGGTGGCATAAGGTATTCTGCAATGAGTAGAGGAGTGGAGAACTCTTCTTGTGAAATATTTCTGGACTTTCTTTACTGTGTTAATATCAGATACATAATGTGGGTTCCAGACTGGTGAGCTCTATTCAAGCTCACCAGTCTGGAACCCACATTAGCAAATGTTTTGTATGCTCTAGTTAGTAGTGTGATATTACCAGAGAAAAAGCTACGTAGGATTAGGTTAACAACTCTTAATGCCTTTTTGGCTATGTAGTTACAATGGGCTCTAGCACTTAGATCATTTGAGATGAGTACTCCAAGGTCTTTGACAGAGTTTGGATCATCAACAAGGTCTTGACTATTTAGCTTGTATTTTATTTTCTGATTTTTTTTACTAATATGTAAGACTGAGCATTTATTTGTTGAGATTTGAAGTTGCCATTTGTTTGACCATTCTGATACATAGTCGAGGTCTTTTTGAAGGGTAGCAGAATTATCTGTAGTGTTGAATAGCTTTACATCATCAGCAAAGAGAACGCAATTGCTCTTAATATGATCACAGAGGTCATTTATGTAGAGTATGAAGAGAGTTGGTCCTAGAACGCTGCCTTGAGGGACACTACTGTTGACAGGTACAGAATTTGATAGGGCATTTCCAATTTTGACCATTTGTTGTTTGTTTGACAGGAATGCTTCTAACCAGTTATGCAGGTGTCCAGAGATACCATAAGATTTTAGTTTTAATAGTAGTTTGTCATGTACCACTGAATCAAAGGCTTTACAGAAGTCTATGTAGATTGCATCTATTGTTTTGCCCTGATCGAGTTGTGTAGTCCATATGTTTTGCAGTGTAAGAGTTATAGATTACAGGATAGTTTTTTTCTGAAACCAAATTGTTTATTAGAGAGTAGGTTGTTTGTCTCTAAGTAGAAGATAATGGATTGGTTAATAATTGATTCCATGACTTTACAGGTGATGCAGCATAAGGAGATTGGTCTGTAATTTTCAACTAGGCTAGTACATAAATATTATGTACAATGCACTCTTATTTGTAACGCTAAGGATGAAAAGGAATAATATAGGTATCTTAGCTTAAAATTATAAACCCAAAAATGCTCTTTCCCAAAAAGTCCACAGACATCACATTTAGCTAACATACATGCATGCCAAAATAGCATAGTGACTAGACAGTCTTTCATATACAAATAATCTTTGTATATAATGAATCTGCAACATACATTATTCTAACCAGGATTCAAAAGAAAAGAACAGAATCACTTTCTATTTTTAGCTGTCATAATACTGAATCTAAAGATCATCTTTAAAGCTTAAGGATTTACTTCTTAAAATCTGCCAGCAATAAACTTTAGAATAAACACTGTAAAATACAGTTGAAAAAACTTAATCATTTACAAATCAGAGAAATTGATTATTAGAGGAATGCCATATATAATGTCATATAATATAATGAATATATAGAAATGTCCATAAACCAACCAACATCATTTTACAAAACATGATATATGGAAACTTCCCAATGTACTCAGTATGGCAGAGATCACAGAATTCAATTAGTTTAGCTTGTACTTAAGATTTCATCCACTCGCAGGCATTTGTGTGGTTTTTGGAAAGCTTGGCATGGAATATAATACGATTTATGGCTTTTCTCCCAGAATATTTTTGTTGTGTGCAAAGCCACATTAGTTATAGTTTATTTAGCAATAACATAACTCAGTCTGATGGTTTGGAAGTGTGGCAATTACTTTTTAATCCTGGCTAATAAGAATGATGAATCCAAAAGAATTCACTGAGAGTGGGTTTTTATGTGGTTTCATAACAAATTTTCTTCATTTTTAGTATTGACACTAGTTTTTATTTATAATATATGAACATCATAGGCAAGGCACCATCTGTTTATGAAATTCTGCACCAAATTCATCCAGTCCAGGAGATTTTATTAAACAAAGTGTACCAGAACTAAACAAATGAGATTAGAAGAGTTAAAAGATATGTTTACTTAGATATTAAATGCTATCTGATCCACAGATTTTTAGAAAAGGGTGTCTGAAGCCTGCTGTGAGGTCTTAAATTACAAATTGCCATGTTATTGAGGGTTGAAGTTGGCTAAAGATTAAGAGGAATAATTTGCCCAACTTGCAAAATGTCTGGTTCAGACAAGATGTATTTGAGGTGCTTATTCAAGCATGAAAATTTCAAAAATCCAAACTGCCTAATTGTTATAACAGAAAATAGTTTCTTAGTAGTTCATTTTCAATTCTAATTCATCAGTTTCTGCTTCTTATTGCTGGACTGTCTGCCTGTCATCTGTCTATCATCATCTATCGTCCATCTGTCTGTCTGTCTGTCTGTCATCATCTATCATCTATCTACCTAGATAACATGCCTGTTTATTTATTACATCATTGATATATTCAAGAAAACTCCCACCTATGCACCTTATTGGCATCCTGAAGCATTTTAATAATTTCATTTAAATGTTTCATTCACCATTATTACTGTGTTCAATAATTGCAATGATATTGCTATAACCTTTGCCTCTATTGCAGGAGAAAGCAGTAGATAGAGATATTTAAAAATATAAAGATATTGTCCGCTGTAGAAGTTCACTAAGAGAGCCAGTTTGGTGTAGTGGTCAAGGCACCAGGCTAGAAACCAGGAGACAGTTCTAATCCTGTCTTAGGCAACATGAAAGCCATCTGGGTGACTTTGGTCCACTCTTTCTCTCAGCCCATGATATTAGGCAGAGGTGGCATTTACCCAGTTCTGAAAGGTTCTGGAGAACTGGTAGTGGAAATTTTGAGTAGTTTGGAGAACCGGTAAATGCCGACTTTGTTGGCCCCACCCCCATCTATTCACTGCCTCCCAAGTCCCAGCTGATTGGCTGGGTCTTCTTTGGTTGCCCTGCATAGGAGAATGGAGCTGGAAAGCAGGTTGGTGAGGTGGGAATGGAGATTTTAAGTATCCTACCCCTGCCACGTCCACCAAGCCATGCCCACAGAACCAGTAGTTAAAGAAATGTGAACACCACCACTGATATCAGGCTTGGGCAAGAAGTTGATCAGTCAATGCCTGTTACACACACACACACACAAAACAGACTCTGCACTTGCAGGAAAATGGTAGGAAAAAAAGTAGTTTACTACAAGTCAGCATGCAGAGAATATCCCAGGAGTCTGAGATTTTCTTATCAATAATCCAAACAGCAGAACTTAATTCTGCTTCATTCTGTAGTCCAGAGGTCTCCAAACTTAGCAGTGCTGGCTGGAGAATTCTGGGAGTTGAAGTCCACAAGTCTTAAAGTTGCCAAGTTTGAGGATCCCTGCTGTAGTCTGTTAGAAACCCAGCAGACAAAGTACTCCTCATAGTAGCTCCCTGTTGTTTAGTGGGTTGTCTTCGTAGTAAAGGTTAATAGATGACTGTGGACCAGCCAGTGTGACCTTCCTCAAAATTGCTGTAAGTGTAATGGGAAGAGAGACTCTGATCTGCTGTGAGTACATTGCTGAAAGAGTGGATAAATTCAACATTGAAAATACCAAGTTTCTTTTTTTCACGCATAATTTGTGAATTATTGTTTGTTACATCAGGCTCCTCCTCTATGTTTTTTTAATTCATACATGCTCAAAAATCAATAAATTATGAATCTATTGAAAACAATAGGGATTTAACACAATCCCTCTTGAAGGATAAAGTAGCTGGATAAAATAATGTTAACACCATTCTTATTTACTATATAATAAACTCATGGGAATCTTTATGAGCATATTGATCTGAATTATAAATCTTGAAATATTGAAGTAAACAGACGAAGGTATTTTTCTACAAATAATTGTTCAAAGATACTGATACAGATTCATATAATAAACAATTCCCCGTTTTTTTTCTTTTACACATTTCCCCATTTTAATTAATTAGATTGAATTAAATGTGTATTGAACTTATTCCAGGTAAATGAGTAGCTTGATCCTTAAACAATTGTATAATCCACAAATATAGGTAAAGATTCCTAATTATTATTAATTAGATCCCAAGTATTATGTGCATGTAATAAGAATTTATGCTCCAGCAGCCTTTAAATCCCAAATGTTATTTGACTACCTAACAAAACAGTCAATGGTTCCAAAGCCAAGTTGAATACAGTAGGAGATAAAAGATATCCTTGATGAGTTCCATGTTTGCAATCAACTCTGAAGTTTGAAAAATATTAATAGTGATGGCTGCTGAGAGAGAGTCAAGGGAGGACTTGATGCCTGCTGGTGAAGGGGGGCTAGTGAGATGGGATTGGCTAGGGGTCTCCAGCAGTCAACAGATGACTTTTCTTCCTACCTGGAAGAAGGGGGCCATTGGAACATGCTGAAATGGGGAGTGGGGATACAATTCTCCTTACAGACTGTGGCTCCCTTTGTAATATTTTTTTGGAGGGAAGTTGAGTCTGTTTTATTTAAAAATGAAAGAGCTAAATTTTATGGCAAAATCTGTGAATTGGTGTTTTGTGTGCACGTGTAGAAATAAGAATCCATGGGTTGATGAAACTGAATAATCAAGGACTGAGATTGCCTAAGGAAAGAGCATAAAATAAACAAAGAACTACTTACCATAACTTTTCCCATCATGTTGTCATTGTCTGTCTACAAGGGAAAAAAGGGTATCCATTTCAACCCCCTTTGGAAAACTTAATAGGATATGATCCTGTTGCAAAGCTACCAATGGAATTACAAAGCTCTACTAAAATTTCAAAAGAAGCAATATCTTTTTTTACTGCCATAACTGAAAAAATGATGAATTAGAATTAGAATGTGTCAAAGGTGACCTGCCACAACATTTTGGATGGCACACCAAAATCACCAGCATCAGATAACAACTTTTTTCAAAAGCACGTCTGATTCTCACAGGATTTTTGGAGGCAGTGGTGGCCACAGAAGAATGGGGTGTGCTTCCACATGGCCTTCAGACTGATCAGAAACTGCATAAGAGAGTCATGCATCCACACAGCCTCCAGTGCCTCAAAAAATCATGCAAGAACAGGGAAAGTTTTCCAGTGGTTTTTGGAGGCTGCAGAGGCTAAGAAACAGCATTCTTCAAGCAGGCCTTGTACATCCTGGAGCAACCTCAGGTAGCCTTGGAGAAAGGCATGAAGTGGTTTTGGGGGACGGCAGTGGTTCCAGGCCTCTACTTCAGGAGGGCCTCTGGGCTGCCTCCAAGTGCCATTATTCATGGTAGCCCAGATGCATTAGTGTGAGCAAGGGAGATACAGAATTGTTGCTCTTTTGTTCTGGGCAGGGAGTGACATGCCAGCAGAATCAAGGCAGGCATGCCTTGGGTGAAGAATATTTCTAGCTCAGGGATTAAGGTTCCACATTGTCATCCAATTAACAAAGGGAAAAGGAATCAATTATAAAAAAACATATTCCAAAAATGTATCATGCACTGACTCAGCAGAAACAAAGTCACCTCTACAATTCAAATTCCTCTGATTTTAGTTCACAAATATCCATTAACAATGTACCATAATATATCGGAAGCTTGTTCCTTTTTATAACTCCAGTTTGTACAGACTGATTTATCACTCTGCTATCAAAAAGTTAGCAAATATATATATATATATATATTTGTTTTCGTAGATTTTCATGGGTAAAGGTATGTAGGTCTTGGTGTATTGGTCTTGTCCGTGTAAGATTGAGAATACCTTGGCAACGTTTCTCCCAGGAGAACGAAGCTGAAGGCACCAGCCTGAAGATGATGGATGAGATTTCGTCGAAACGTTGCCAAGGTATTCTCAATCTTACACGGACAAGACCAATCATATATATATATATATATATGTATATATACACATAAACACACACACACACAAAATAAGATGGGCAATGGCTTGCACATGCCTTGGAGTCTTAACTGGTTCGATCTTGCTGTAATATATGCCTCATAAAATAAAGATGGAGAGATGCCATGAGCAAAAGCATCATTATATAATACGCCCCCAGCAATAGAGAGGCAAAAAATTTGTATATGTCTTACTGTGCGAAAGCCATCTAGAATAGGAGTTTTCTCTCTTTTCAGGTATCTAATTTCATTCATTCTACTCAATAATCAAATCTTTATTTCTGTCTGTTTCTCTGCCTGTCTCTCTCTGTCTCTGTCTCTGCCTCTTTCTGTCTGTCTGTTCTGTCTCTCTCTCTCTCACACACAGACACCTATTTGATTTGACATGATAACAGCGTTCCAGTATTTGAGGGGCCACCACAAAGAAGAGAGGGTCAAGCTATTCTCCAAAACACCAGAAGCCATGGATGGAAACTAGTCAAGGAGAGAAGCAACCTAGAACTAAGGAGAAACTTCCTAACAGTGAGAACAGTGAAACTGTTTGCCTTCAGAAGTTGTGAATGCTCCAACACTGGAAGTTTTAAAAAAGAGGTTGGATAACCATTTGTCTGAAGTGGTGTAGGGTTTCTTGCCTAGGCAGGGGGTGGTTGGACTAGAAGACCTCCAAGGTCCCTTCCAACTCTGTTAAGTTATTCTGTTTGGCAAAAGGAAGTTTGTATGATATTTACTAGGCAGTCCCAGGCTGATTCTAGCAGCAGGGTTAATTAAACCTGCTTGTTGAAAGACCAATTGAGAACTTTGAATTTTCTTAAGAATAAGATTGCCATCAGCAGAAGTGCTCATCTTTCTATAATCCATCAGGATTATAGCTCACAGATTACAGTTCACACTAAAAACAGCTATAAATACAGGAATGTTATGCCACCTTAAAGACTCCCAGTTTTATCCCAGTTATGGAGTATATCTAAAATAATCAAATACTCTCAATTGTCAAATTTACCTAGATAAATATATCTGGAATGCTCTAGGAACTCCTGTCTTGGGCAGGAGGTTAGAATAGAAGATCTCCAAGGTGCCTTCCAACCCTATTATTCTATGTTCAATGAAAGATTTAAAAAAACATGCAGCCAACTCTGTGTTGATACCTTTTTATAATGCCATCCAAGTTTCAGTTGCTTTAATTAAGGAGTTCACTTTGCTTTTGTGAAATACAGGATTTGAAGGTCAGCAGCAGAATCTGCAGAGAGATTTAAATGTTCTCTAACTCCCTTTTTTTGGCATAGTCTACCATCTTTATCTTAATTAATCCTTTGATGCAGAGTCTCCTCCCTGTAACTCCTCTGCTCAGCTCTGAAAAGTAAAGGTAACGATGATGATGCAGGAACTCGCTACTTCAGGGGTCCCCAAACTTGGCAACTTTAAGACTTGTGGACTTCATAGCTGGCTGAGGAATTCTAGGCGTTGAAGTCCACAAGTCTTAAAGTTGCCATGTTTGGAGACCTCTGCTCTAGTTCTTCACTCTTCTTGCAAATTCTGATTTCTTCTTTAAGCCATTTTCAAATGTGTTCAGAAACCAAAAAAGCAAGTTGTGAGTGTGTGGGTATAAAGAACAGTCTTTCCAGCTATATGACCTGTTTAATACTACTGCAAAGTAATGGGCCATATAATAAGCTTACCTGAGAATACATCTCACTGAGTTTATTTCTGAATGAGAATGCATAGACCACATTGTAGAAGCTATTTTGAAATTGGAGGGACCATTTCTATTCAGTATTTTATATGCCACCATCATCTGATGTTTAAACTGTTGTCCTTGAATATCCTCCCTAGCAAGAGGAAAGTGTCTAAAGATGTATAGCTCCCATTGTTAAAAGGAAGGAGAATCTTTCACATTTGTGCAATAGGAAACAGTAGGTTGCTATCAGCAGTTTCTTCTTACTATCTCCACGTGAAACTGGACAAATGGATATGTTGTGTTGATGATTCAGAAGGAATACATTTATTTATTTATTTATTTATTTATTTATTTATTTTATTGGACTTGTATGCCGCCCCCTCTCTGCGAGGACTCGGGGCGGCTCACAATAAAAACACCACACAATAAATATATAAAAAAACAATTAAATTTGACAAGCCCAATCAATAAAATAGTTAAAATACGTTAAAAAAAACCCCCAGGAGGTCAGTCCATCCCATCCCAGAGAGTGGTGGGATTCAAAAATTTTACTACCAGTTCTGTGGTGTGGCTTGGGCATGGTGTGGCTTGGTGAATGTGGCTTGGTGGGCATGGCAGGGGAAGGATACTGTAAAATCTCCATTCCCTCCCCACTCCAGGGGAAAGATACTGCAAAATCCACCAACCCACTTGGTGGACCCCTTTTGCAGGAAACAAGGAACAAACAATGAGTCCACCAAGTCAGGAAGAAGGGGGAAGGTTACTGCAAAATCCCATTTCCTCCCCACCCCACTAACCTGCTTTCCAGTTCCGTTCTCCTGTGCAGGGCATCAAAAGAAGATCCAGCCGTTTGTTGATAATATATTGTTTCTATGGCTTGGATAAATTTCTTACCAAACCCCATCTGCTCCAGCTGTAATAACATAAATCGCCAGTTCACACTGTCGAAGGCTTTCTGTGCATCTAAGAAAATCAAAGCCATTTGTTTTTCAGGGTGTGCCTCATAATATTCCAAAGTATCTAGAATTATTCTCATATTAACTTTAATTTGTCTTTTTGGCAGAAACCCATTTTGATCCGGATGAATAAAGTTATTGAAATATCTTTTAAGTCTTTCTGCCAGTATTGAAGCAAAGATTTTATAGTCTGAGTTTAGCAGGGAAATAGGTCTATAATTCTTAATTTGTTGTGGGTCGGCGTCCTCCTTTGGAACAAGTGTGATGTATGCTTCTGACCATGATTTGGGTATCCTCTTCTTTGACATGACTTCATCCATAATTTCTAACAATGGAAGGTTCAAAGATTCCTGTAGTGTCTTATAAAATTCCTCTGGAAGTCCATCCGGACCTGGTGCCTTTCCAGTGTTTTGTTTCTTAAGTGCCTCGATTAACTCCATCATCGTTATATTGCTTTCTAACATCATTTCAGTCTCTTTAGGTATTTGGGATAAGTTAGCATTCTGCAAATATTGTTTGACTCTTTCATCATCTATATTTCCTTGTTCATACAATTTTCCATAATAGTCTCATATGATTTTTTTCTTCTCTTTATTTCCATAGCAAATTTGACCTTGATCATCTATAAGTTGCATTATTTTTCTTAATTCTCTCTCTTTTCTCAATTTATATGCTAACCATCTACCTGGTTTATTTGTGTCTTCAAAATAATTCTGCTTTGCACCCCTAATTTTTTGTGCTAGTTCTTCTTTTTCCATTAATCCCATTTTGTGTTTAATTGTGTCCATTTTTAATTTAATGTCCTTTTTCTGTGGCAATTTCTGTAGCTCTTTTTCAAGTCTTTTATAATCCTCCTCTAGTATTTTGGAGGCTTTTTTCATAGTATTTCTTTTCCTTGTATAGTCTATTACCAAGCCTCTAGCATAGGCCTTCATTGTGTCCCAAAGATTCTGCATTGATGTATCCTCTGTTTTATTTTCTTTGAAGAAAAAAGCCAATTCTTGCTCCATTTTCTGTACAAAGTCTTTATCTTTTAATATAGCATTGTTTAAAGTCCATCTAGATCTTCTTCTTTGTCCTTTCCATTTAATTGTCATTGGATTATGATCTGCCCAGGTGCTTGTTTCTATGTCAATTTCTTGTAAATTAGAAATCAATTCCGTTGACATCCATATCATATCTATTCTGGACCATGATGAGTGTCTATTTGAATAAAAAGTATATTGTTTAGTTTTAGCATTTCTTTCTCTCCATGCATCTTTTAAGTTTATTTCATCTATCATTTTAAAGAAGGATTTTGGGAGAGTCTTTTTATTTTGCTTTGTTGTTTTTTGTGTTGAATAGTCCAGTTTATTATCTACTATTCCATTGAAATCTCCCATCATGCAAATATTAGCATAGTCCAATTCAATTATTTTCATATGCAATTTTCTGAAGAATTCTTCTTGATTATCATTTGGAGCATAAATTGCTATCAAGAGCGTTTTCATATTATTGTCCATTATTTCCACCATTAAGATTCTTCCATCATCATCTGTATAAACCAATTCCACTGGAATAGTATCTTTAATATATAGAACCACTCCTCTTTTCTTGCATTGTGTCAATGCAGCAAAGGTAATGATAGCGGGGGAATTGACAGATTCTATTGACATAAGGAAAAGGACAAGACAAGGTTGCTCACTGTCACCTCTGTTGTTTGTGTTAACTTGGAAGTGTTAAATAGAAATATCAGAGAAGAAAAAACTATAAAAGGGATGAAAATTAAAAAGGAAGAATTTAAATTACAAGCATTTTCAGATGACCTGGTTTTTATCTTAGAGGATCCATTAGAAACAGCATTTAAATTGATTGAAAAGATAGAGGCATATGGAAAAGTAGCTGGCTTGAAAATAAATAAAGATAAAATGAAGATTTTGACAAAGTATATGTTAGTAAGACAAAAGGAAGAATTGGTGGATGCTTTGAAGATCTAGGTCACAAATAAGGTTAAGTACTTGGGGATATATTTGACAGCAAGATGTAGTACACTTAAAGAGAATAACTATCTTAAACTCAAAAAACAGATTGTGTCAGATTTGGCAAAATGGGAAAATTTACAATTATCACTAATTGGGAGAATATAAACAATTAAGATGAATATATTACTTAGAATGTTATATCTGTTTCAGACAATTCCAATTAGGCTAGGGAAAGATTACTTTGAAGATTTCGATAGAATAATGTTGAAATATATATGGCAGGGAAAGAAAGCGAGAATAAAATTAAAACTGTTGCAAGATGCTAGAATGAGAGGAGGATTTGGCCTGCCCAACTGGGAGTTATATTATCAAGCAACAAATTTGATGTGGGTTAAGGATGGATAACACTAAGAAATACTAGATTATTGACATTAGAAGGACATGATTTGTTGTTAGGTTGGCATGCATTTCTATGGTATAAGGGAACTAAAACACAGGGGTATTTTAGAAGACATTATATACATGAGGCTTTGTTATTAAACTGGGAGAAGACTAAAAAGCAATGCTATTTAAAAATTCCTGTCTGGTTATCAACTATTGAAGCATTTTCTTATCCAATAATATTTAAAAAGGAACAAACAGATATGGTGAAATATTGAATGAAAACGGTGAACTGAAATCTATGCAAGAATTAGAAGAACAAGGTATAAAGATGAATTGGTTTTCATATGTGCAAATACACTCTAGATATGATAAAGATTTTAAAACAGAAGATTTCTATGATAAATTGACCGACTTAGACAAAATTTTGACAGGTACTGATGAAAAGGTAATTTAAAAATTATATGGACATTTATTGGAAATTAAGCTAGAAGAACAAGTTAAAGAAACGATGATTGCTTGTGGGGGGGGGATTTTGGATATGGGATTGATTTAGAAAAATGGCAAAAATTGTGGTCTCAAAATTATAAAATGACAATGTCATATAAAGAAAATTTGTATAAGATGTTTTACAGGTGGCACTTACCCCCAACAAGAATAGCAAGAATGTTCAAGAATAAATCTGAAAAATGTTGGAAATGTCATCAGATACCCAGTTCATATTACCATATGTGGTGGACATGTGCAGAAGCTAAAAGATATTGGACTAAAATCCACAAACAGTGGGAAAAAATGACAAAGAAACATATAGATTTGAAACCAGAGATATTTTTATTGGGAATTTTACCTGAAATATGTAGTAAGGAATTGAAATATTTGATTGTAAATGTATTAACAGCGGCTAGGATTGTATTTGCTAAAAATTGGAAAAATGAGAAAATACCAATGCAGGAGGAAGTTATTAAGAAAATAATGGAATGTGCTGAAATGAGTAAATTGACATTTGAAATTAGAGAACAAGAAGATAAACAATTTTATAAGATTTGGGATTTATTTTATCAATGGTTAGAAAATAAAAAATGGTAAAGAAACATGTAGAACTTTACAATACAAGGAGAATAGAACTATATAGAATATATAAAGATGTATTATTATTTTATATTATAATTATGGGATGGATTTAGGATGACAATATGAATTGTTATAAGATAAATCAATTTAAAAATATGGAATATCTCACATAATATGAATGAATAACAGTATAGTCAAATGATTATTAACAATGATAATAAATGTATTTAGAAATATCTGTTTGATAATATGAGAATATATACAAACAATTGTAGGTGAGGACTATGGAGAAGATGCACAAAAAATTTGTAACCAACCAACACACTATATTATGTAATTGGAAGATGGCTTTATGTTTTTATGTTTTGTCTGTGTATGTTTGTTTTAAAATAAAAAATCTTTTTGGAAAAAAAAGAAGATCCAGCCAATCAACTGGGACTCAGGAGGCAAAGAATAGATGGGGGGCGGGGCCAGTCAGAGGTGGTATTTGCTGGTTCTCCGAACTACTCAAAATTTCTGCTACCAGTTCTCCAGAACTGGTCAGAACCTGCTGAATACCACCTCTGGAATACATCCTTTTAATCCTTTGAAGGAAACCAGACATGTTAGCATGCTAAAGACAGTATGCCAAGCGTCTGCCTTCCCCTATCAGCTAACTGAATCACTTCACACCTCTCACATTCCTCAACATTAGCTCCTGGTTTGTTTCCCAAAGTTGATTGCTTCTTAATCTTACAGCTCCATGAAACTTTGGGAAAACAACATTAAGAACTCCTGCTTTCTAAAAGGCTTCTGACATACAAGCCAAGCATGGCTTTTTAAAATAGGGATGTCATGATTAATTTAGCCAGATGTAAACCCTTCTGGCTGACTTTCACACCCTGTGCTAATTCAGAATGTGATTTGTTTGCTTTTGCTTTAAAGTGTTGTGTAGAACAACCAGTTAGTCTGTTTATAAACAGTCTGGAGTCTGGGTGAGCAGGGAGGTGGCCAACTTTGCTGATCATACCAATCATCCTGTGTTTGGCAAAATCAAAAAGAGATGGCAAAGGGCTCCGAAAGGCTCTTCCCAGACTTGGTAAAAGGGCAATAATAGATGGAAAGGGATTCACAGTCTCTAGGCTCAGTTAAAATATTCACCCACCATGTATAAAAGTTCAAAATTGTACAAAAGACCAGTTCCTCACAGCTCTGTTAACATGTATTCCTCCCATCCTTGAGCTTGCAGAAAAATATCCCGGTATCAATCAAGCTGTATTCTGCTTCCTTGAAACAGCTAGTGACTGGTGTTGTCCTTAAAATTTTGAAGTAACGGAGATAATTAGAGTGATTTATGGATTCCCTGGCTGCATTTCTCGCCTCCCTTTCCCCAAGATCATCTGCTGATGGAGAAAAGAAATCAATTGTCCTTAACGTGGGGTGGGACAGGTTTGGATAAATGTAGGCAATTACCTAGGACAGAGGCTTTTCCTGAGTGACAGGTTGTTGGCACGGCAAGCTGGTGACCTATTGCTATTTCTGATTATGCATCTTGCATTTTTCAAGGGGACTACTGGAGTGATTTGTTGAAATTTGTATCTAGTACTCCTATGGAAGAATACTAAATCTGCATCTGGCTGACAGACTTCATGCACCCCTCTGCCCTACATGTGACCTGGTAATCAGGAGCTGAATAAAGAGGAAGGACCAATGAATAATGACTGCAGGAAAACATAGGTTTTGGCAGTAAATGGCCATGGCTGGCCACACTCAATTCAGCCTATACCAATTGGCTGTGCCTGTCCCTTGTCACTCCAGCTAAAAGGGGATTTGTTTTTGTCAATTTCACCCCAATACCACAATACAAATGAATGCTGTAAGAGAATATCAGTGCTGGCAGCTAGTCATGCAATGAAAGCATGCAGAGGTTGGCCAGTAAAGATGCAGAATATTATTGCATATGTCCTTCTTCAAGTAGGTTGAGCTTCTGTTACTTGCCCCAGCTCCTGCCAACCTAGCAGCTCAAAAGTATGCACATGCGAATAAATAGGTAACATTTTGATGAGAGGGTAATAGCGTTCCATGCACCATGGTGTATAGTCATGCTGACCACATGACCACAGAAGTCTCTTTGGATAATAGAATAGAATAGAATTCTTTATTGGCCAAGTGTGATTGGACACACAAGGAATTTGTCTTGGTACAAATGTTCTCAATGTACATAAAAGAAAAGATACATTCATCAAGAGTCAAGAATCATCAAGTACAACACTTAACAATAGTCATAGGGTACAATAATCAATCAAATCATACTAGAAACAGTCAATAAAAATCATTAGGATACAAGCAGCAAGGTTATAGTCATACAGTCACAAGTGGGAGGGGATGGGTGATAAGGAGTGATAAGAAGATTAATAGTAATAGTAATGCAGACTTTGTAAATAGTTGGACAGTGTTGAGGGAATTAGTTGTTTAGCAGAGTGATGGCGTTTGGGAAACCCTGTCCTTGTGTCTAGTTTTTCCGGTGTGCAGTGCTCTATAGCGTCATTTTGAGGGAAGGAGTTGAAACAGTTTATGTCCGTAATGTGAGGGGTCTAAATATTTTCACAGTCCTCTTTTTGGCTCATGCAGTATACAGGTCCTCGATGGAAGGCAGGTTGGTAGTAATTGTTTTTTCTGCAGTCCTGATTATTCTATGAAGTCTATGTCTGTCCTGCAGAACCAAACCAGACAGTTACAGAGGTGCAGATGATAGACTCAATAGTACAGAAGAATGGTTGTTAAATCTTTCTACTGTACCATCTTATATTGTGTGCACTGAAAATAAATAAAATTTTCTGCAGTCCTAATTATCTTCTGAAGTCTGTGTCTGTTGTAGAACCAAACCAGACAGTTATAGAGGTGCAGATGACAGACTCAATAATTCCTCTGTAGAACTATATCAGCAGCTCCTTGGGCAGTTTGAGCTTTCTGAGTTGGCGCAGAAGGAACATTCTTTGTTGTGCTTTTTTGATGACATTTTTGATGTTAGGTGTCCATTTTAGGTCTTGTGATATGATAGACCCTAGAAATTTGAAGGTCTCTACTGTGTTGTCTAGTATTGCAAGAAGTGGTAGTATGGGAGGGTTTCTTCTAAAGTCTACCACCATTTCTATGGTTTTGAGTGTGTTCGGTTCCAGATTGTTCCAGTTACACCATGAGGCAAGTTGTACAACCTCCTGTCTGTATGTGGATTCGTTGTTGTCTCAAATGAGACCAATCACTGGCTCCCTCAGCTAAGAAATGGAGATGAGCACCACACCTGGCAGTTAGACAGAACGGGCAGGGCAAAATCTTTATCTTTATTTTTAGAAAGCATCTGTGTGAAACCACATCATCAGAAGTTGCCAAAACAACAACAACACATTAATTTGTGACAGAATGAACAATAAATAGCCCTCTGTTTTTCCTAGTTTAAATCAACGATAGGGCCTCCTCCTGATCATTTTCCTCCAAGGCAGGTCTGGTATTCCTTCAAAAGGTTGCTTTTTCAAGTACTCTTCCAAAACATAGCTAAGAACCCAGCAGCTTGCATAGTGCCAGTTAGACACTTTGTGGACAGAAGCATCTATAGAAGCCAAGAATCCAGTCTCTCTAGCAGCCCAAGTCAAAATGGCAGTAGCAACTGGGAATGAGAGAGCAATCCTATAACAAACTAACCCATCTTATAGGATCTGGGCAGATCCCTTCCCCTTACTGTAGGAAATTATAAATAAGGTGTCCTGGATTTTTGGTCCATGGCAAAAGTCACACTGGAGGGAGAAGGAAAAACATTAAAACTGGAACAGCTTTGTGACTTTGTTTCTATGAGCTGGGAATGAATTGAAAGCGATACCAAGAGGGCATGTTCTCTGAAAATAGGAAGGCATCTGCGTTAGTGGGTTGTAAAATAAAACAACAGTTGTATCATGTCCTTATATGAAGTGATAGGGAACATGCTTATAAAGGGTATTATAAAGCAAGTAGCATGATCGTGGTTGCAAAAGGAAATAAATCAATAAAATGTGAAAAAATATCAAGGTATTGAATCAGGCTCCCTGTAAGGGAAGCCTACAGCAGGAGTGTTCAGCTTTAAGACTTGTGAAATTCAATAAGCAGAGTTCCCCAGCTAGCATGGAGCATGGGTGGTTGAGGAATTCTGGGAGCTGAAGTGCACAAGTCTTAAAGTTGACAAGGTTGGACACCCCTGGCCTACAACATCAGAATTAGTGAATTTCAGTAAGAGGAGCCAATGAAGGAGTATGAAAATATGCATTAGCATGGAGCAACTGATTTTATAGTTTTATTTATTTATTTATTTATATTTGAACTTGTATGCCGCCCCATCTCCGAAGACTCGGGGCGGCTCACAACTAAAAACACAGAACAATAAATATTTAAAAAGACATTAAACCAACAAGCCCAAATATAAGACACAACAATAAAATACATTAAAAACCCATCCCTCCCCCCAAGGAAGGGTCACAGCCCGGGTTGGTCAAACAACCAGGTTTTTAATTCAAGCGGAAGGTGCGGAGATCAGGGGCCAGACGGAGCTCCAGAGGCAGTTGATTCCAGAGGTCGGGGGCCGCAACAGAGAAGGCTCGTCGTCGGGGAAGTACCAACCGCATTGGCCCACCGATGGAACCCCGAGGGAGTCCTTGCCTATGAGCCCGCACAGGGCAGCCGGAACTAGCTATTGGAAGAAGACGCTCCCTCAGATATTGGGGCCCATGTCATGTAGGACTTTGAATGTTAAAACTAAAACCTTGAATCTCACCCGAGCGCCATTGGTGGCCAATGCAGGCCACGCAGGGGGGGGTAACATGGAGAACCGGTAACTCCATCACCACCCCGCGGCGCGCATTCTGCACCAACTGCAATCTCCGGATGGTATGCAGGGCAGTCCTAGATAAGAGAGCTTGCAGTAGTCAAGTCTCCGGTGACAAGGGCATGAGTAACTGTGCGTAGGGCCGCCTCGCCAGAAAAGCCGGGTTTTCGAACAAGACGGAGCTGGGCAAAGGCCCCCTGGCGACGGCCCCCACCTGCTCCTCCAACCGAGCCGACATCCAGGAGGACCCCAGATTCCGTGCCCTATCCACAGGGGTAACACCTTCCCCCCCTATGGCCAAGATAAACAATCCTGGCTGGGCCAGACGCCGACATGCAAAGCCACTCAGTCTTGGCCGGTTGAGTCGGAGCATGTTCCTACTCATCCAGATCCTACCGCATCCAAGCATCGGACATCAGGGAGAGGGCATCGCTGATCTGGCCAGGTGAGATGCAGGTGAACAAATTCATAAAAGGTCAGGCTATTAATGGCTATCAGCTTATGTTATTTAGGTAGCTG